>SWEM01000229.1:0-45209 GCA_019593585.1 Nitzschia palea | reverse complement strand
GACGTTGCCGAGGCCAACGTTTACTACGAGTAATCAAGCAGACCTACTGGGGTGGACAAGTCCCCGTAAGTAGGAAGTGTACGAGACATTTAACATAGGTAGACCTTTGTCAAAGTCACAAAAATAATCAATCTATGCCAAACTCTGTTTGTAGTTCTCATTTGATTTACATCAAGTCGGGCGTGCTATTTGTCAGGGAAACACTACCATGTACAAGTCCACTGCATAGAATTAGTGTCCATTCGGTGCTAAATGAGCCTTGTGTACCCTAACCCTTCGAATTCTTAAACGTTTCGTATCGTTGCTTTCGCAGTTAGGGATGTACCTGAACTTGTATAGAAATGAGGCTTGCAAAAGCAGATCAAAGTCATGCATCTCACTACTCGTCACGTAACATCTTTTCCAGTGCAACTATTCGTAGATCAGACTCTGAGCCTTGATCATTCGTTTGGTGTTGGTGAGTCTTGCTGCGCAACTCTCTTCGTTGCTGAATAATCCATCGATAGAGTTCACGTTGCTTGGTTGGTATTCGTGTGTGTCCATGCTCCGTGTGAAACTTGACGAGTTGTTGATATAATCGATCCCATCGCGCTTCTTGACCAGTCCATGGAAATCCAATCTTGTTCAAGGCTGCCACTCGTTCCGATGAAAGCCGACCATGTTTGTGAGCAAATCGTTGATTTTTCACCCACGAGGCGAGCTCGTGATATTTTGGACTAGTGGGTGGAACGACGAAATGACCATAACGTTCCTTGAATGCGGATATCTTTTGAAAGTTTTCTACCCATCGTTCATCTTGCAGTGCCACGCTAAATGTGAGTTCCTTCAACCGATTGGCTCGTCCTTCATCGGGTGCTACTAGTGACCAATCAAAGTTGATTTGATTCAATGCGGCAATTTTTTCTGTATTTGTATCGTCATCATCATCTTCTGAGGATGGTTCGTGATGATGCTTCCGTAATCGACGTCGTTGCCGTTCTACCCAATGCCAGAGTGGTCCCATGGATACTGGAACACGAGTGTGACCATGTGTCGCGTGAAAGGCCACGAGTTCATTATAGAATTGATCCCATCGTTGTTCATGGACATCCCACAAGAATCCAATCGATTCCAGAGCCTCGATGCGCCTGGGAGAAATTTCTCCTGCGACGTATTGTCGACGTTGTCGAGCCACCCAGGCTCCGAGGGAAGGATCGTCTTTGGATTGTGTTGGGACATCGGGTGTTCCATGCATTTTGGCGTAGTCACAAAGCTTTTCGTAAAAGTTCCACCATGACTCGTCTTGTAAATCAAAAACAAAGCCAATGTCATTCAAGAGTTTGTATCGTTTCTCGGATATCTTTCCTTTTTGGTAGGCCTTTCGTTGTGCTGCTGCCCATGTCCATAGTCTGGCATCCTTGGTTTGCTGGACATGTACCGAGTTGTATTGTTCTTTGTACTGTAAAAGTCGATTAAAGGATCGCTGCCAGTTGGCTTCTCGCTCTGTCCACATGAAACCAATCGATTCAAGTAAAGTGGACAGGAAAAGAACCTTGCGCTTTTCCGCTGGGTCCTTGATTCTTCCTTTATTCAAATTGATATATCGCTGTCGTTGTTGAGACACCCAACTTGTCAAGTCATCCGACACTCCCAGGGTTTGTCTCAATTCTTCGGTACGTTCCCGATTCTCGGTTGGGACGTGACAATCACCCCAGCGATCCTTGTATTCCAGTAGCTGTTGATACATTTGTTCATCGTGGGGAGATAGTGTCAATTGCCAGTCCGTGTCACCGTGATCTACTTTATCGTGGGAGGAGGATGGTCTTGAGGTAAAAGTCCGCCGTTGCCTACCAGTAGAACTTGGCACATTACAAGAATCGATGATGAAATGTAAATTTTGGCATCGACGAGTCCATCCTATTGTTGGAAACCATGATATTTCTTGCTTTGCTGGATAATGGGGGATAGATACAATTCCATGGCTCGGATGACACAGGAATGAAGCCGAAAGGCTTGGATAACCAGAATGACACCGACTTCCAATTTTTGTCGTTTCTTTTCTTCCTGTAAACAATTGCCAACGAATGGATCTCCAAATTGGACGTGCCGTTGGATTCATGGTCCTCGATGATTCTTATTTTCTTTTCAAGTCCAAAGTCGAAGGTACCCGTCGACTATGTCACAAAAAAGTGAAAAAGAACAATACGACAGACATGCCAGGATGGAAAAAAATGGTTGTGGGCATTTGAATTTTTCTAGGGAGGGAGAGGCAGTTGTGTTGACAACCACCGAATCTAGAATTCTGATATTATGAACTCTTATATGTACGATAAGTGTCTGTGACACAACTGTACATACGTTCACCGAATTCTCTTTGCCACCACCACAAAAAAGGAATCGACCAAAAAAAAATCAGCACTTTCGTTCCAAACAAGGTCATTCACAAAGATCTTCCAATATGGCAACTTCAGCCTTGGCGATCGCGATGGCTGATCACAATATGGAACATGAGGTTCCTGATGACTGTGAGGCTCATGACTTGCCGACTACAATTATCACACCCGATCAAACTCTTGCCGCAAAGCAAGACTATTACACTTTACCGAGGTGCGTCATGCCACCACTCAGTGAATTACAACCAATTGAAACCTTTGTCATGAATGCCATTCAGTCACAACATAACGAGGGAGCATCGACGATAGACCCTTCACATGCGCAGGGCTATCGAGCTATCATTGAAGGTCTCAAGCGACCTGTCGATCCTCCCATGCTGCGTATGGTTTTGATTGCCTTGAGGACTGCCGGCAATGGTACTGCGTTAAACCTCATTACCACACATTCCACGATCCATGCGCAATTAGTTCACTGGTTGTTTCGATTCAATCCCACTCTCCGGCCCAAAATTCCTCGAGATGAAGAGAATGAAAGTCTATGCGCGGTTTTTTATGATGGAAGTCTTCTCGACGCTCATTTGCATCTGATCTTGGCAATGGTCTCGGCTCGAACTGTTAATCTCGTTCCAGCCCTCACATGTGTTTGGAAGATGCTATCGGAAAACCAAGACTTACCTGAATCCTTGTAAGTACACTTAGTCGCTCCACTCCAATCTTGTCCGACCATTCTAACTCCGCAGCAACTTGTCATCCCTGTTCCCATAGCCAACAACGCTTGCATGCCATGCTTAGTAACATGATGCGTTTGGTGCCCAAGGCACGATCCGAGCTATTTCCAATCATCGCAGCCAGATTTCCCTTCTGGAAGGCAGAAAAAAGCGTACTGAAATGGTACTGCATACAATCCTTTCAAACATTGGCCTACTTGCCATCCATCCGAAAACAACTTTTGGAGTTGGTCATTGATAAATGCCTCGAAATCGATGTTAATATTAAAATTGACGACAATGGTCAAGTATCTATAGAAGTGGAAAACAAAGAGAATGAAGATACCCACAACGAACACCCCAAGGACGAATCAACCGTCCTCCCACAGGAAACAGTTCCGGTGCAGGTTGATACCCTTTCCGACACTTTAGATTCCTTGCTGGCGCTTTTACTGCGAAATTTAACCGAGGCCTCATCGGATGGTCAAATTGTGCGGGAACTGTATTATGAAGTACTTCCCGTTTTTGAATCAACAATCATCACGACTCACAAATCCAAATTTGTTCAGTATTGCATGTTTTTGCTCTGTGGTCTAGAAGCACAACGGTGTCTTGAAGCCACCCAAACATCCGTGGCATTCCCTCCTAACGGCACTATGGTGGATCCATCAAGCCAGGAGCATTCTATTCTTCATCGAGATTTTGCGTCCAAGCTTCTTGGACTAATCATGGATCCCTATCGTGCTGCTCTCACTCGACAAAGTGCAGCGTGCTATCTAGCGTCGTTTGTTTGCCGAGCATCCTACGTGGAAGCAGAGACGGTTTGTGAAGCCGTATCGGCGTTGTTACGATGGGCTGAGGCCTACATGGAGACGGTGGCTACCAACTCGATACGAGCAGCCGATGCGAGAGACCAGGGCGAATTCCATGCCCTATTTTACACTGTTTGCCAGGCAGCATTCTACATCATGTGCTTTCGTGGAACAGAAGCTATTCAATTTTATAGAGAGGCCCTCCTTTCCTGTCAGTTGAACCAACGAGAACCCACCGACGGTGATTGCGATGCAAGTTTACTCCTTCCTGACCCTTCGGACATTGATCTCGGCACGTCGAGATGGACGAATGTTTGCAACCACGAGTTACAACCCTTACGATTCTGCCTGGAAAGTGTCCGTAGTGAGTTTTTGCATGTTGCTCATGCATTCGAACTAATTGAAGAACCAATATTGGACAAACTTGTGGTTGACGCCAAACGCATGTCTACGGGACTTGTCAACAAAAAAGCAGCTTCCACCATTACCACGGCGGCAACATTAGAAAAGCAACGACGCAAGGGCGGCGTGGGAGGTCTTGGGCAAGGTTCGAATCCACTCAAATCATTTTTCCCTTTTGACCCACTGCTTCTTCGGCGGTCACATGCACTCATCGAACCTTTTTACAAGCACTGGCAGGGCCCTGTCGAAGAGGATGATATGCTCGTCATCGATGAAGCTCCTGACGACGACGATGATCACCAGTCGGAACTGGATGATGATGAGCTTCATGGTGGTGGTGACGACGATTCTGATGAGGAAAATGAAAATGAAGACGATGTTCCAGTCATAGTGTCAGACCATGAAACGAAGGATGACGAGAGTGATTCCGATAATGATGAAGTTGATTCATCCTCCCAAGATTTCCAAAAGAAGAGGCAACAACAAAAGGAAGCCTGGGCAGCAACACTGAAACGACCACGATCACAGAGTCTGGAGAATGGTAGTTGGTAGAAATTTGATTTACACACTTACAGTTAGTTCGTAGACCTAAAAGTTTAATGCCAGCGTTGACTCGTATTCATTTGGCCTAAAGACACGATCGAATATCTTATGTATAATTCCCTTATGGTGGAGCAATGGAACTTTTCAATAGGTAGATATCGTAGACAAGGGTAGACCCAGGTTTCACCAGGCACTCTCCATCCTCCAAACAAATTCCCTTGGAGCCAAAAGCTAATTCTGGCGGAATGATGGCTTGGACTTTTTGTCCAACCTTCATCTCGGAGACCATCTCATTGATACCGGGAATGACATTGGTACTACCAAGTTTGAACACAAGAGCATTTTGCTTCCCTTCACTGTGTGTGGCGTCAAAGATGGCTCCGTTGGTTAAATATCCAGTGTAGTCAATGGCAACAATATCGCCCGTTTGGGGATAACCCTTATTGGAGTCCTTGGTTACAGCATATTTGATTCCCGAGTTTGTCTTGTAGATAGTTGGTGCAGCATTCGCAGGTTGAATCCCTGATGCAGTAGCCGATGTTACGACAGCCGCAGCTACCGACGAAACCGATTTTGTGAGGAATGATCGACGGGATTGGTCATCGGAACTCATGGAAAGGGTGAATCCGCTGCAAAACGGATTTGCCAACATTATTGCTACCTGGAGACCGACAAGGATGGATACAACCAACTTCATTTTTGCTATTTGTTTTCTTCCTTCAAGCTTTCTCGACCTTGGATTATTTGACTTCTTTTGTGTGAAACGTGGTAGAATCAAGTTCACAACACCAAAATAAATGATTCATTTCGCTTTGCTGTCGCCATGGTGGTGTCAAGATACGATTTGCAGTTATGTCGGATGACGTGTTGCCACATCAATCGAACACCTCGACTGGTTTCGAACACGTCACCATGATGCTAGCGCATTTTTAGTTTGCCTCATGCAAGAGTAAATAAAGTGGCCACGAGCAACATGAACCACCTCAACATCAGCAAGAAAGAGAGAAGGAGACAATCCCCGTGGCATGCTAAAATGCATGTCAAACTAAATGGCGACCACCAGTTGAAAGAAAAGTGAATTGGGTGGACTTAGCGACTTCAATATGCTACGGGGCATACACCTGCTGCATCACTGTCAGTCAGAGTCAAGCCGTATTCCATCTCATTGGCAATAATAAGGATTCGCGAACATTAAAAGATAGTGTTAACGAGAAAGAGCTAATTGTTGGATGAACGTATTTATTACTCCATTCTTGTAGGGAGAATGCATTTGTACGCCAGCGCTGCAGCTCCAAAGCCATTATCAATGTTCACAACTCCAACGCCTGGTGCACAGCTGTTCAGCATAGTCAGCAGAGCACTGATTCCTCCCAAGGAGACGCCGTAACCAATACTTGTTGGAACTGCAATCACGGGGACCCTAGCCAGTCCTCCGACCACACTGGGTAGAGCCCCATCCATCCCAGCACAAACGATCACACAACCAACATTGGGATCGTGTAGCCTCGGAAGGGCATTGATGATTCTGTGAAGTCCGGCAACACCGACATCTGTAATTCTATCTACCTCGCATCCGGCGGCTTCCAATACCACTGCAGCTTCCTCGGCCACTGGCAAATCGGTAGTTCCTGCTGTGGCAACAACAACACGTTTCATCGGGTACTTGACGTATGGTTTATCATCTTTCAATCCTGATGCAGTCATCGAAATGATTCGAGCGGTGGCATGGTATTGGACTTTTCCATGTTTCAAAGGTATGCAGCTGATGGCCGCATACTGTTCTGGAGAAACTCTTTGTACGTTCGAATGTGAGGAAATGATACAAGTAGACGAGGCAGTCAATGCTCTCTGAACGGAACCCATGATCTTACCTAGTGGCAAGAATAGCTCTTTGAACAGCAGTGACGTCTCCCCCCTTTTGGATTTCCTCGTTCAGATTACGGGCCATATCATCAAGAATCTTGGCGACTTGTTCAGGAGTCTTGCCTGCGGCAAAAACAGCCTCAGGAAATCCTGTCCTTGACGATCTAGTGTGATCCAGATTTGCAAAAGACTTGATGGTGTCTTCGGGCGATGGATTCACAATTTTGGCCACCATTGGCTCGGCTTCCGATGGCTGGATTTTCCCATTTTGGACTTGCTCCAAGATACTCAAAAGCGACGAAGGTTGAACAGAGAAAAGTCTCGATTGGACTCGTCGCGAAACATGTTGGATTGGTAATCTATGCATCTCTCAAGAATCTATTGATGCCTCTTCGCTATTTGTCCATGTAACCTCTCGAGGGTTGATTCTTTGATTTCATCGTCCCCCATCCATCCACCGTCGAACGTACTTTTCTTCATTCATTCTACGGTTATCTAGCTGATGTGTGGGTGAGTGCCGGGTTGCCTGGGCGAAAATGAAATGAACATAAACACGATTTTACCTACCATCACTACCCGATTGCCTTCCAAAGTCTCAAGTTAACCGTAATAAACCCACCGCAATAAATTTGAAATCACGCGCAAAAGAGCTGGATCGATATATTGCAAATCGAACACTTGATCCCACATTAAGGTCCACACAGCAACCATTCATTACTTGGTACTTTTACGATGGTGTTTGACAGGAATGGTTTCTTTCTTTGCGATCAGCATATATGTTTTCCTGTAGACCGCGTTCTCGTGCAGGAAGCTACAACAACCGAAATCCAATAGTGACAGAAATGCAACACTCAGCAAATCCTGGCCATTAGGTTTTGAAAGTGACCTTTTGAAATTTTTCATCTAAACACAACATCAACACCATGAACACCACCACTGTCATCGACACTTGGACCATCAAATACAGGAACATTGACCCCCATCAAGCCTGGAAGGATTTCGATATTGTCAACGATCAACCTGCCGTCATGACCTTGCACTAGATCACATAGATCCCTGCCAAAGCTTACCTAAAAGTTTGGAGATCATTTTGAATTTTTGTAAAGGAAAGGATGGTACCTATCGGACGAGGCTGGCCTTCAAGTACCGTCGGAGAATGCTACAGTCGCTGAACATGGAAGTCGACGATGGAACGATACGAATTGAACAATAGTGTCATTCACATGAATGATGGTATGTCATGCCGACTACTTTCAGCCAAACAAAGATTGAAAGGACCAACTTACAGTACGCACGCTGTTCTCACTTTACTTTTCATTCTTTCGGGCTTTTCGGTTGAATAACATATTATGGATGATGTAGCGTTCCATTTTTACATTTTACGTCGTCACTAGTATTTCGTGTTGAAAGCAACGTGCTCATCGTTTAACACGCACGGGCAAAGTGAATTTCTGATACTACTGCTGCACCGAATGACATCATCACCAAAAATTTCTCTGGTCTTGAGCTGCCTACTTTGGGTATGGTTGTTAGAACGTCTTGGTCCTTTGCTTGACTGCGTTGCAAAAAAGGAATGTAGTTTTCCTTTTTGAAATTGGCACAGCTAGAATTCTACTCATTTCGACCTCTTTGAAATTTGAATCCTTTGGTTTCCGCCTCATTCATCTTTCTCATCCACAACGGTTCTGGCAGCACCTCGTTAATCTTCTGTTCCAGTTGTTCATAAGTCGGACGGTCGGGTTGAGGGTCTAACAAGGGCAACTCTCTTCGTCCCAAATCTACGTCATCGTCGCACACCACACAACTTTGCCAATTTGGAAATTCGAATGTTAATTTCGTGTCTTCTCCCCGACAGGCAAATTCTTGAAAGGCAAAGCCATACGAGAATCGATCAAACAAAACTCGTTGGCACAGATTCTTTTTGCCAAAGCCGAAATCGGCTGGCCTCTTAAATTGTTTATTGAACAGTACCAGAACGCGTTCATCGCCAACCATCTTGTCGATTTGATCAATCTTTTCCAATTGATCCACACTTGGAAACAAAATGGCAGCAACATCATTCTTGGCAGAAGTGGTAGACTCTTGAATAAAGAATCC
Organism: Nitzschia palea; assembly: GCA_019593585.1. Taxonomy (NCBI): domain Eukaryota; phylum Bacillariophyta; class Bacillariophyceae; order Bacillariales; family Bacillariaceae; genus Nitzschia; species Nitzschia palea. The sequence continues at coordinate 36,413 of SWEM01000229.1, read as the reverse complement.
ACAACAATCGGGTTCACTAATTACCTGCGAGGAACACGAATTCGCTGGTTCTTTGGTTATCCCTTTTAGTATCGTGGTAAGAATTTCATTGGCATATGGATACATTTGTGCCAACCCCCCTGGCCAAGGATCTATATCCGCCGCTTGTGTTTCAGGAGGAAGAGGAATGAGATAATCAATATAGAAGCGTAGAGGTTTCCCTTTCTCCTTTGCATCGTCGATAGCATAGCTCAAGCTTCGGATCGCACGCCGAGTCTGTTCTTGTGGCGTCGCTGGTATCAGGGCATCAACCAAGCCCAGAAACGCACCTACAACGCCTAGTAGAATGATGGTCCTCATTGATAGAGGGTTTAGGTAACAACAGCAAAGTTACTACCGGATTTTATCTTTTTTGTCGGCATACAACTAAAAAAGTAAACTGCAAAACGCGATCCGAATGGCTCAATGCTGACGTCAGCGACATGCTCATCGCACATAGAACGACAATTGATAGACTTTTTACAAACACTATGAAAATAAGTAATGACAGAACACAATGATAAAGTAGTAGTGAGTGATCAAAACGTCATACATTGCAAAAGTCAAGCAACTATCACTTCGACAACTCAGGGCAACAACATCATGGGCATGGTCATGGTCTTACAACGCCATTTTTCTAAAAATTAACAGTAATGGTGGGAAGCTCACTGTAAATGCTGTGGTATATTTGACTCATGAACCAACCTCCATGCCATCGTTTGTTAAAATTGATAGTAAGAGTAAGTTCCGAAATAGATGCTGCGTCATCGCACTCCAGGAATCAAGGTTTTCCTCTTCTGCTTTGGGTTCGTGTCAACCTGTTGGACAGGTTCAGGATTCATTTTTGTTACATCTGTAAAAAGAGTATCATCCACAAGTGAAACTGGCCGAATCTTCATAAAAGGGTTCGATACGTTGCCCTGGGAGGTAGTGGATTCTGCAAGGAGCCCCGACGAAAACCACCCCCTGCCGGCCTGATCCATAATTTCACTGCGGAGTTCCTTCTCCTCTTCCGTATCGGCAAAGGAACAGCCTACACCAAACATGGTAAAATTGGCTTCGGCTTCATTTCTGTCGTTGCCCAGTGTCTTCATGGCCCTGGCCAATTCTTCGTATTGCTTCCATAGCTCGTGAAGTTCCTGAAACGAGCGTTTCATTTTCTCGGCTTCAGCTATGGTTACATTTTTCCTGGTCTTGTCCGGATGAATTTCCTTCACGCGATTCAGATATGCTTTTTTCAAATCCACAAACGAGTAGATGGAGGCATCCAGCTTTCGATGAGCCTGGGGCCCCTTGCGAGAATACTTCGCCCCAAACAAGAGTCGAACTAATTTTTGCTTTACATGACCTGACGCGGCAGCACGGAATCCGCTTGATGGCCCCGAACTCATTATGATACCATCCGTGTGTGCTTATGAACAACTGTTGATACTATTTGCTTTGTTAACACATTGTCAATTAGCAGTTAGAATGTGAAAGTGAGTCACAACATGGTCGCTGCAAGTGAAAGAAGGAAGTGTTCTTGTCGACGACTACGACGACTGGATGACGTAGCAGCAATGAATCGTGGAAATCATGTTTCGGTGTGCCGTACTCCCGCTTACTGGATAGGACACCGTAGAACTTGTATGGGGTCTGCTTACAGCGTTTTTACAACCATTCGATACGAATACTTACGATTGACCCATGACCTCTGCCTCTCAAATGATGGCATAGTATCGCTGTCTGTTCCAAGTGCAACTTGTAAGTTGGTCCAAGTCCTCCCTTTGTACCATTGCTGAGTGCTGGAGACCAATAGTGATTGTTGGAAGGATGAGAAGAGTGGAACATGGATGTGTGTGCAAGGATGATGTAGAATCTTCTTGTCTGGTGCATTCGGAAGACTTTCCCCGCTTGTTGTTATGAACCTCGTCCTGACACTTTTTGGTTCGTTTATGATACTATAGGTTTGAGCAACCGTACTGTCCAAACACAATGAAGATCTTTGTAAACTCCACTTCCTACGAGGTGGACGCTGCAACTTCGGTTGAGAGCCTCAAGCTCATGATCGAAAACGCAGAGTTCATCCCTGCCCACCAAATTTGCCTTTTGAACGGCACCGAGACCCTTGAGGACGGATCCCTTGAGGCCAACGGTGTTGAAGATGAAGACACCCTTCAAATGCGAATGGCTGTCAACGCTGGTATGCGTGCCAAGTGGCGAAAGAAGCGCATGCGACGTCTTCGACGCAAGCGCCGAAAGATGCGACAACGGGCTAAATAAACTCGTGGCTGGGAAGCCGTTGGGTGATTTGTAGGTCTATAGGAGCAGGAGATTGAGTTCCACCCATCACGGGGAGTCGTACTGTGTAATTGGTTTAACATAGCATGAGTTTCTTCTCGTACCGGGTTCGTTTTTACGCATGCATAGCACTAGTTATATTAGGGCTTATGCTAGGTTGATGCCGGCGAAGAAACAAAACTGAACGATAGCTTCGAGACATGTTTGTGAACGAAATCAATGGAAAAGAAAGAAAAAATTGGTCTCTAGTCCGAGTCCTTCAATAATACTGGCATGTAAAGCGGGTTTGGTTTACGACCCGGAACGACGCTGGATACTTGTTTCTCCTCGATTCGGAGGCCTTGATCGTATACCTTCATGACCTGACTCATCATGGGATGGCCTGGTTGGCCGTCTGTACCATCTACCATGGCTCGATATTCACTCAACGGGAGCCACCGTGTGGCTTCAATCTCACAGGCTTGCGCACATGGTTCAGGAATCAATACATTTCCCTTGGCGTCTTGGCCTTCTAAAGGATCTAACCGGCACACAAAGTATAAATCTGACCTGCCATTGGCAAGACCATGAGTGTGGCGGAAGCTCAGAATGCTATGAAATTGAGTTGGAATCCCAGTCTCCTCCAAGACTTCTCTTTCCGCAGCCGAAGAAATGCTTTCGCCCAGTTCGGAAAGGCCACCGGGGACTTTCCATGGCATGTAATTCTTGCGAAGTTCCCTTACGCACAGAATTTCCTTGCGACTGTTGACTACAACCGCGCCAACGCCAACATGATGTGTTGCATACTCGGGTACTTTGGACGGTGTGTCTTGACGAAGCCATAAATTTAGCTTGGCAGTGGAACCTTGAGCATGGTGATATAGAAATCCTAGACTCGACATTTCCTCTATTAGACTAGCCCGGGACATGGGTACTTCGACCCAGACACTGGATTTTTCCAAATCTCGTAACAATTGACATGTATTATCGAGCCGCGTTCGAAATGTTTCCCGATCGTACAGTGAATTCGTTGGGGACGACGGAACAATAATGGTTGCTGAATTATGGGCGCTCTTTTCAAAAGGAAGGACATCTCGCCATTCTTCACTTTGATCCGTTACAGTATCATCAGTCGGAAATGTTGACACCATTCGTCTTCGAATGTCTCGGTCGATGGAACCGCTGAAAAGACAAGGTTGCTGTCCAACCAAATACTGTCGTTGAAGTATCGGGGAATTTCCAACAAAGGCTTCTCGAAGTAATTTGTTTTGACCCGCCGCGGCACAAATGAAAGTGTGCCACGTTAAGGTCGTCACAATGCCTGCCGCTGAGAATCTTCTTGTTGGCATCGTCAATGATAACCGACGTCTACCAAACCTCATTGTGAATAATAGGCTTGGAGATCAAAAGTGCCACGCCCGAATCGGCAACTGGCGAAAGTTGTTCTGGCAGCATGACGTGGATGTGTACTCTACATGCATGTATTCTCTCTAGATACTAACGTTAGTACGATACAACAAGGGTACAATCGGACTCACAGTCAACTACTAGTACGATTCAATTCCTCTCACTGTTTAGAAAATGATTCAAGAAACCTGTCTTTACAGCTCTTTAATATAACTCTTCTTTGTCCCTTTTGCCGTAATTTGCAAGCAGGATTCACTTTAGTTCCCACTTTGATAGGTCATCCAGCCTACTCGGACCTGGGACAAAAAAATGCCGGATTCCAATGAATAATTATACTAGAGTAATTGAACATGTTGATGGGTGCCAAAGTTTTTAGTTTCAAACTACAAGGTTGATTGTACCACATATTGGGACGGACCACCCAACAACCTGTTGCCGATATCAATTGGTTTTGACATTTTTCTCGTCCACCCTAGCATGAGCCCTGACATATCCGTCACATGGCTTCTGGGGTATCTCCTACCATTTTCGAAAGGTCTTTTTGGTTTCATGAAAGGAAGCGTCTAGCATTTCAGGGGGGATACCAAACCGAGACCACATCTTCACGCTGAAATGTCTAAAGTAATGATGTCGACCAAAAACCGTTCCCACAACCACCAAAAGGGTGGCATAGATGGGTGTCATTACCACAATGGAACAAATTCGATAGGACCATGGACCATCTTTTAAACTTCCTTCCAATCCCAAACCCTTGCTAACCGCTGGTCGAACCTGGTCCAGATATAATAAAACAGTGCAAACAATTCGTCAGCTTGAAAAATCAAAAACTCTAGAGTTGCCATGAGTGCTGCGCCGCCGTGTGCAACTCACCAAGACCATTGTGGACGATCCAGTAATGGCAAATACAGTACATATGAGAGTGACTTCGCCATACCATCGAGGAGTCCATCTAGGTGGCATTTCTTTCGGCCCCATAAATCGACTCCAAGCTTGAGACAATTTCGACGGTTGAACACCGTCCATCGTTTCGTTCTTTACACCTTGTTTTGCTGCATCACTTGTACCTGGCTTTGGATGACCACTGAACATGCGTTTCATTAGTAGTTGGCGACGACAGTCCATCGTGCCCATGGTGACCCCTTGACCACATGTCAATGACCTGGTCAAAAGACAATTTGAAGATTCCTGGACGAATGATCGAGAGAGACGCGTGGTTATTCTGATCATTGTAATGATACTCGCGAATCACTTGTCAATAGTCCTCTCTGCAGAAAGGGAAACTTATTACCAGTTGCGTCACAAATGCAGGAATGGAAATGGCAACGCAACACGGCCTGCTGATGCAATAAGATGAGGAAAGGGTTATTGATTTTCGTAGATCACGCGAGAAGGCGGGACCTTGACTCAATGGACTTCAAGTCGCATGTCAGGGAACATTCTGAGGCTATATTTGAGAGCCCCAGAAGTTTCGCCTTGGCTCAAGGATTCTAGAACACTATTACCTGGTATGCGGTTGACTACGAAAAGAAAAGAGATCTCTTGCATCTACTAGTAAGCTGTAGTTCGTAAAGCAACGAAATGTCTCAAATAGAAAGTAATTCTTCAACAGACCTGTACGTAAATGATTCGTCAATCAAAAATGTAAAATGCATGATCAGAGATTCCTTGATCCAGTTTGCAGGCAAATGACGACATGCATCATGTCTTCTACTTCCCAACCTACTATCAGTATATAGTATCGAAGTAGCATTCTCGCAAAGGTCACTGCGTGTGGTGACGACAGTGTTCTGTGACCCTCGAAAATGTTTATTCCCTCCAGGCTTTGACTCGAGGTGTGGCTTGTGGTGTTGTTGTTCAATGGACATGATCCATTGACATTCTGTCCATGACAATGCTTCCTCGTAAATGACACCTCAAGTTACTCGTCGAATGCCAAGAAAACGCAAAACTTCTGTAACATCGATTTCCCCTGTTGGAATCCACTCTTGCGGTATCACACATTCTTGATCACAATCGTTGCCCATGCATAACTCTTGTTTCCCAACAGGAGCAAAGGTTTCGGCTGCAAGTTCATCTGCCCTTTCAATCACAGTATCTAGAATACCCTGAACTTGTATGTACGGGTGAAAGAGAAAGTCATCGAAAAGAATCGACGACTCGCTGCCGGAAATCAACATTTGTTCCGGAAGCGTATACGGATTCTCGCTATTTGCCTCTGCGAATTGGGAAATCGTTGCACGTCCTGCCCATCGATGCTCCAAGCGTGGCACCCATCCAAAGGTGACGCTAACGAAGCAAGCAAGAAGTAGGGATAGTCTGAGTGAAATGCTGTACATGGTCAATGTCTTTTGGTCGGGAGTGTGAAAGAATTTCTTGAGCGTTCTGCCCCGTTGCGTGAACAGTTAACAGGATTTATTCTGTTACTTCCAGCCTACCTGGTACAAAAGTGAATTTATGGGCCGCTTTTGTGCGTTCTCGTTCTATCTTTTCGCAAGAAGAAGTGGTTCTTTCACTTGACACGAATGACATTCTTCTTCACGTTGTAATAAATCACAGTTCCCGGTACCGGTAGATTGCATTTTACACCAATCAAAGTATGCCATGTCAGTCGTAGGTGTCAGAGGTATCTTCCTTGCGACACCATTTTCGGCCCCAAACTGTTGTTCCGGAAAGAGGAAACGTTTCCGGTCATACTAGCATGAGAAAAGATTGTAGCAACTTTAGACGATAGCATAACTTTACCTCAGTACGTTTCCTCGAGAAAATGTTGAACTTTCTTCCTTGCTCTTGCTGATGGATGTTCCACTTGCAACACATACATATACATTCAATCAAATGAATGTGACGCAGCCCTACTAGAATAGCAAGGTTGTCATTAATCGTCTACAGCAGCTTTGCCTTGCTATAACGTGAACCCCACCATTTACTAGAGAGGGGGATAAGTCGATTACTCACGGTAATCTAGTAAGTAGGGTTCTTACGGTTAGTAAAATACATAATTCGGCTTTTGTCATTGGAACTCTTCAGCTCCTCAATCTTAGGAATGTGCCTAGGAAAAAGAAATACATCGAGTGACATTCCAAATCCTAACTCGATAGCATTGGAAAATGGATTTGGCGACTGAAAATGGGCAGGCCTTTCATGTTGTGTCGTCCCCATCGCTTGAACCTGCTAAGGCTGTGGTCCTCCATCCACGGATTTCTTGTTGTACACTGAAGGTGCCCGTTTCAAGTTGAGGAATTTCATAACATCCAAATCTTCTGGATGTCCTTCTTCTCGATTCCCTGGTATCTTTAAATCTTCGGGTATATCACAGTCCTGAACCAAGAGGAAAACAAAAAAGGCATTGGTGGTGAGTCGCGACGTTTTGTTGGTTGTTGTTGCCTTTGCACAGAACATGGACCCTTCCGTACCTCAATTCCGCTGGCGCAAGGCATCTTTTTCAGCCATTCACTAACCACAAAACTTGATGCGTAGGTCTTGTCCATGGAACAATCTTCGTCGTATAGGTCTTGCCAACACGGATTATCTGTTTCGGAATCTACATTCTGGGCTCCAAGTCGGCGTAGCAATAATCCTCGATTACGATAGGGGGACAACATTTGTTGTTCGAACCATGCTTGAGCCAAGAGAGGGAGACAGATAAGAGTCAATGATTTTCTCATGTTGCTTGCTTCTTCTTATTCTTTTTTGTTTTTAAATATGACAACCAGAAGCAGCTCCTTCCAGGGGGTCCGATCTGTTCTATAGCGAGGGAGCGAACACAGAACGGGAAGAGCGAGGATGTCTCGACCCTTCTCGTTCTGGGATCCGGGTCTACGCCGGTACTTCAGGAGGAAGTTCAACACTGGTATCAATATACCCAATGATAGTAGAAAAGCCACTACCGGTACTATCGGTATTTTGATTTGGTCTGTTTGTCTATCAGGCAATGGCAGCAATTGCTCCTTGCCGTGAAGCCAGGTACAAAATCAACTACAAAAACACCGAGAACCATTGTGTTGGCGGCGACACGAGTACAAAGTAGCTTCCCAAAAGTACTCCTCCTTCCAGTTGTGTCTCATTGACATTATTATACATCAACTAGAAAACGGCACGCCATGCCAGCCAAGGTTTCATCGAAAGGAAGAGGTTCGGCCCGAGAAGACGAACCAAATGAGGATCGCGGCGTCAAGCTGGGAACGGGCATCGTCTATGATGATGTTTATGCAGCAGGAGGTGGTGATGATGATGGCGACTACGTGTCGGAGCTACCTACTCTGGACGAAGAAACGCGTATGTATGCGGATGATGCTCGGGCAAGAGAAGACTTGGAAGATCTTGACGAGGGTAGAGTGAATCATCACCCAAGTACATTAGCTGCTGGAAGAGGCTCCAAGGTCCGTACGAGTAGACCTTCTACAGTCATGAAAGTCAACTACATCTCACTAACGTTGCGAACTTTTGCATTTCTTGTACTCTTGCAGAAAGATGAAATTGACGATGGTGAGGATCCATTTGCCAACGCCAATGGGGGATCGGGGTTAGTGAACACCCGCATCGCAGACCGCGAGACTGACTATCACAAGCGTAGAATGGATCGTGTTATGAGGGAAGACGGTCTTAGCTTTCAAGAGTCCATGAAACAGGCAAACATAGAAAAAGAAAAGGACGAGCTTCTACGAGAGGTTAAAAAGGAGATCGAGGGGGATGTGCAACATGTACCGTCCGCTCCATCCGAAACAAACGGAGCAACTACGGGGCGTAAGAGGCGATGGGACTTGGGCACGGTTGAGAGTGCACAGTCCCAAACTAACGAGGCCGAAGCAACTTTAGTTTCAGATGCAGAGTCTGTTTCATCAAATCGAAAATCGCAATGGGACGATGACAGCAAAGGAACTACTGCTACTACCCGAAGGAGAAAGCGATGGGACGAAACTCCGGTGGTATCCTCGGGCGTCGCAGCGACGCCTGTGGTGGGAATAGCCACCAAATGGGATGAGACTCCATTGGTGTCCTCAGGTGTAGGCGTGGCAGAAACACCTGCTGCTGGAGTTGCCCGCAACCGATGGGAAGCAACACCAGCCCCCGCCCTCCCTGGTGTGCCAGTGCCCCTCGACTCACTCGTCACTGGAAATCTTGCCAAGGCACTCTCTCTTGAAAAGGAAATGGAATCCAGGAATCGACCTTGGACAGATACTGCCCTCGATGCTTTATTGCCATTGGAGGGATACTTCATTGTCCAACCGCCTAAAAGCTACGTTCCGCTTCGCACACCAGGGCGTAAACTGTTGGCGACTCCAACGCCCTTGGCCATGACTCCTCAGGGATTCCAAATGGAGATTCCAGTTGAACATCGTCAAGATTCATCCATTCAAGATATTAGAGAGGCATATGGTATTCCACTGGCGCCAACAACCAGTGACACTGGTGAGGCGGGTTCATTGCCTTACATCAAACCGGAAGATATGCAATATTTTGGTCGATTGATGGAAGATCGAGACGAAGATAAACTGACAAAGGAAGAAGCAAATGAACGCCGGATCATGACTTTGTTGTTAAAAATCAAAAACGGTACACCGCCGCAGCGAAAGACAGCCATGAGACAAATTACTGATAAGGCGCGCTCATTTGGTGCAGGAGCCTTGTTTAACCAGATTTTGCCATTGCTGATGAGTCCAACTCTAGAAGATCAAGAGCGGCACTTGCTTGTCAAGGTCATTGACCGAGTTCTCTACAAACTTGACGATCTCGTTCGTCCATACGTACATAGGATTCTCGCGGTCATTGAACCCTTACTGATCGATGAAGATTACTATGCCCGAGTGGAAGGTCGCGAGATTATTAGCAATTTGGCAAAAGCAGCAGGATTGGCCACTATGATTGCCACCATGCGACCCGACATTGACAGTCCAGACGAATATGTCCGTAACATCACCTCACGAGCGGTGGCAGTTGTTGCAAGTGCCCTGGGCATTCCGGCACTTCTGCCATTTCTCAAGGCGGTGTGTCAATCGAGGAAATCATGGCAGGCGCGTCATACTGGGATCAAGATCATTCAACAGATTGCACTTCTCATGGGTGTAGCCGTGCTTCCGTACCTACGTGAGCTTGTTGAAATTGTCAGTCATGGATTGGTCGATGAAATGCAAAAAGTCCGAATCATCACTGCCTTGACCTGTGCCGCTTTGGCAGAAGCTGCTAATCCATATGGTATTGAAAGTTTTGATTCCGTAATCCGCCCCCTTTGGAAGGGAGCCTTAGAACATCACGGAAAGGCTCTTGCCGCCTTCTTGAAAGCTGTTGGCTTCATCATCCCGTTAATGGAAGAGAGCTATGCAAGCCACTACACAAGATTGGTGATGCCAATACTTCTCCGTGAATTTCACTCCCCTGACGAGGAAATGAAACGGATTGTTTTGAAGGTCATCCAACAGTGCGTTGCGACTGCAGGTGTTGAGCCAGATTACATTCGCAAAGAAATTTTGCCAGAGTTTTTCCGCAACTTCTGGATCCGACGAATGGCCCTCGACCGACGAAATTACAACCAGGTCATTGAAACGACTGAAGAGCTAGCAAACAAGGTTGGCTGCTCCGATGTTATAAGCCGCATAGTCGATGATCTCAAGGATGACTCTGAACCATACCGGCGCATGGTCATGGAAACAGTCAAAAAGGTCCTCGAAAACCTTGGTGCTGGTGACATTGACGAGCGCTTGGAAGAACGTTTGATCGACGGGATTCTGTATGCGTTCCAAGAACAAGCGGTCGATGCCAGTGTCACTGGATCTAACAATCTTGGACGTGAGGGTCAAATCATGCTCGACGGATTCGGAGCCGTCGTTGTTTCACTCGGAGAAAGATGCAAACCTTATCTCAAACAAATCGCCGGAACTGTGAAATGGCGTCTCAATAACAAAGCTGCGTCGGTCCGCATGCAAGCTGCTGACTTGGTCGGCCGAATTGCTGTCGTCATGAAAGCTTGCAACGAAGAGCAGTTGATGGGCCACTTGGGTGTCGTTTTGTACGAATACCTAGGCGAAGAATATCCAGAAGTGTTGGGATCGATCCTAGGAGCCTTACGAGCCATTGTTAACGTTATCGGAATGACAAAGATGACGCCACCGGTTCGCGATCTTTTACCTCGATTGACCCCCATTCTCCGCAATCGACACGAAAAAGTTCAAGAAAATTGTATTGATTTGGTTGGCAGAATTGCGGATAGAGGGGCAGAATTTGTTTCGGCCAAGGAATGGATGAGGATCTGCTTCGAGCTGCTTGAAATGTTGAAAGCGCACAAAAAGGCTATCCAACGTGCTGCAGTCAGTACCTTTGGTTTTATTGCGAAAGCTATCGGACCACAGGATGTTCTTCATACCTTGTTGAACAACCTTAAAGTGCAAGACCGCCAGATGCGTGTCTGTACCACCGTCGCCATCGCCATCGTGGCCGAGACTTGTGGACCGTTCACTGTACTCCCGGCCCTTATGAATGAATATCGTGTCCCAGAAATCAACATTCAAAATGGTGTTCTGAAGGCTATGAGCTTCATGTTTGAATACATTGGTGATATGGGCAAGGACTACGTGTACGCGGTATCACCCCTTCTGGAAGATGCCTTGATGGATCGTGATGCTGTACATCGCCAGACCGCTTGCGCTGCTGTTAAGCATTTGGCCCTTGGAGTTGCAGGACATGGTTGTGAAGACGCCCTCCTTCATCTGTTGAACTTTGTATGGCCGAATATTTTTGAGGAAAGTCCTCATGTCATTCAGGCCGTATTCGATGCCATTCAAGGTCTTATGGTGGCGCTAGGACCAAATATCATTCTACAATATACAGTTCAAGGGCTTTACCACCCTGCTCGCAGGGTCAGGGAGGTCTACTGGCGTGTCTTCAATACGCTTTACATTTATAATTCTGATGCACTTGTGGCTGCTTACCCCCCGGTCGAAAACGAGGGAGAAAACATCTATGAACGAAGCAGCCTTGAACTTTTCATTTAATTCAGTGGTTTTCAATCAAATGAAATACACGAGATCAAAGACTTGGGTCAAAAAAGTAAGGTCATAAACTAAATGAGAGGCCAATCCCTGGAAGATGGTTTTGCTAATCCTACTTTCGCATCTCTTTCTCACTGTTTGTGCACTCCTGGTCCTTTCATGTGGTCAACAGTCGTTGGATGAAGTAGTTCATGCCAGATATCACATCTGCAAAATATTGCTCCTTCGTCCTCTCACCGGTGGATTTCCGCGCTTGCAGGTACTATGAACCTATGTGGCCACATTGATCCCCTCCTTTGTCTATATTTTGATCGCGTTAGTAGAAGCTACTCGACGAATCATCATTCTAGGGACCTTTGTAGAAAGGTAAAAATTAATCTAGATCCTCTTGTTTTACGACAAAGGCACTCTCATCATCACTGAGCTCGGCGGTTGGATGCGATGTGGTTTCAGGCGCGGCCAATTCCTTTTCGTTGGACATCTCCACTGAGAAGTCGTTGTAAAAATATAATTGAACTGCTTGGTCAGTCTTGTAATAATGTCCTGGTGGATCGACCGAGGATGACTTGGTGGAGGGCCACAAGTTACAAGAGTATAGCCAACGAAACTCCTTGACACCAGAATCGTCAAAGTCTACCCATCCATCCGCAGCCCAACGAGTTGCGAATTCCTTTGTATCCATCGGTAACTCTTTGCCAGATGACTGTTCTCGTGATGGGAACGAGGCTGTTTTCTGTGTCGGGCCACCTTTTTCCGTTGCCTCCCCACTCGTTCGGATGTCACTGTCATGATTGTCCTTGAAGCAGTCAAAAACGCAAGACTGCGTTACTATCCGCTTTCCCGCCGAAACAGCACGTATGGGCTTACCAAGCTGATGCTGCAATATCTCGATTCGAGCACGATTGTTTACTCGGCCCCTAGGAGCCAATCGCGCTAAACTGGACATGCAATGCTTATGGCATGCTGTCCCTTCACCTTCTCCATCCTGCTGGAAGTCCAGTTGACTCGATTCTTCCCGATATCTCGGGTCAACTAACGGTGACCTGACAGTAATTGGTATTCTGACCTTGGGTGCTTCATTGTGTTCAACTCGCTTTGGTTCACTTTTTTGGATTGGGTGTGCAAACCCTTGGAAACCACCACTCCAATTCATTTCACTGTTATGATCTTCATCCTCCTCCAATGTAGTTTTGCTCCGCGTTGGCGATGTCCTACAAGAAAAAGAGTCACCATCCCCAACTGGCTGGACTTCACCAGTGTATAAGACTCGTGCAGGTGAGGAGAAATGTACCATGATTGATGAGCGGGGGGACAAGTTCGCAATGTTCACAAGGCAACGCGATTACAAATATGTGCCACTTCCTCGTCCACGGAGTCAAAATAAAAATGGCGATAATGACAACTACTTCCCGCGTTGTCAGATTCCCGATGTATGTTTCGAAATCCCGTAGCTGCCGATTCGGGAAATCGAGTTGCACGAAAACCTGTGAATGATTTTTCTGTTGACGACTGACAAAATGGGATATTGTCCGAGACGATCTAGCCATCTAGCCAGGCTATTGTTCGTTCATCGGCCGACCGTCTCGTACACAAACTTTGGCCACTGCTAATTAGCCATGTCACCCTGCTGTCACAAGTGTCTAAGTACGTAGTCTGTTCTTCCTCTCAACTGGCATGAACGGGACGGGATTCCCCCCAAAGAAAATTCGCGAAAATTTCAGATGGGTCGGTCGGCTTGGACAAATGCCGATCCAACGAAGCAAGCGTTTTTCCGAATAGAGGAACCTGCACGATCTGCAATTAAAGATGTGACAGAAGAAGAAAATTGCACGTTAAATTTCTTGGGAACTGTCTGGAAAAATCAGTTCTCCCGCTAGTGAGCGTTTTTCCACTCACAAAACGCAATTGCTAATATGCAACATAAGTTCACTTTCAACAATAAAATGTTATCGTGCACTTCTCCTACACTGATTATTGTCCTAGTTCCTTGTGCTTCATTTTTTTCGCAATCGAAAAACTTCATTCATGATATTTTCTTTGGAAAACTGAAAATCCAAGGTGGTGCCAAGATTTCCCCTAGATTTTGCCGGTGAGTTCCAAGCGCGTGGGAGGGAGGGAAATTCTTGTATTGACTGGCAGTGAGAGACATGCAAAATATGACACATTGCAAGCATGGACCCGATAAACCACGACTATATCGGAAGTTGTTGACATATGACCGTTGTTTCCCCGAACAATAACTAGATGCGAAACCCCTTTATGCTTTGTGAACAGCAAAGCCACTGACCTTCTCGTGTCATGCCATCCAAATCAAGAATTTTGGGAAGCTCGTTGAATGTGTTACACGCTTCACTTTCATTTTGTGGAGATGCATCCACTTGTTGAGCAAGAGGTATAAGCATAAGCTGCTTCTTTCGTTTCCTACGAACAATCGGTGATAGAACATCATCCAACTTGGGAAGAAGCCTCCCCGATCGAGGAATCCAATTCCCGCGACTGGTCGTTTGCAATGTGCCGGTTTGTAAAACCTGGCTACTATGGTTCTGCCAATATTCCTCCATCTTGTCCTTGTGCAACCAGACACTGACAAACAATTTCAGCGAACTAGCATTGGAGGATGGTAAATCCCAATTCGACTCCATGATGCGTGGAAGTAGTCGTCGGGCCAGAGCCGCTGCGGGTGGAGGGGGGTTCAAACACTCGGTTGGCGTGAAACGTAGATTACGTACATCCAACAAGTAGAACTCTTGTCCTCTACTTTGACTTGGTCCCAGAGTGATCAACACCAACGAGGCCTGTCGAATCAATGCCGAGGACGATACGCTCGTCCAAGAATTGGCAAAGGTTTCAAGTTGCCGTTTGGCCTGTTGGATCTTGCGTCTCGACGACATTGAGGACTTTGCCACGACTTCATTGGATGTTGTTCTTTGCTTTTGAAGTTCCATGACTGGCACAGGAAATAGGCCTCGGACAAATAAAAAATGGTCTATAAGGGTCGATATTGCCGTTTGAATTATCCACACTGTATCTACCGTAGTAGGAAAACGAAATGGATCAATTTGGGACACATAGTTTCCTAGCGTTTGGTCATCACAGGATGGCTTTTCTTCCAAGGTTTCAGGTAGTTTCCTTGGTTGCCGTCGTTGGTGACGTTGCGGAACAGATCGTCGACTGTATGAGCGTTGCTGGTGACTACTCACAATGGGCATGTCTTCCGAACTCATAGTCATGTCGATTGTCGTCATGATGGGATCATTGACGCGACCGCCAATATTGTTTTTGTTTGATTTTGGTGTTTACTTGAGGCCTTGAAATATCGTCGTTTTCCAATCAATCAACTTTTCTCACAGCCAATTTTGTGTCATTGTTTTGGCACCTTTTCGATGTCGTGATCACATCACAAGTCATGAGCGTGACTGGAATAAGGGTATTCTACAGTTCTAGTACCAGGTACATACATGGTATGGAAAATAGTTGCCTCGTACCAGGTACATACATGCTAGATGCTCCTTACTTGTACCTGCGTCCCCCTGGGAAGATGGTCTGCAGAAAGAGATATTTTTGCGAAGAAAAAAGTAACCTAGTTTTCAGTTAGATGGTATAAAAAGGAGCCGTATTACCGGTAGTTGCGCATCAGGAAGCAAAGCGCAATGCCTAATCATTAGTAGCTATTTTGCTTTCTTACGATTCGCAGTAGTGGGTCTGTCACTAGTTGGTCCCCGGACAAAACATGTATATGGCTCCATCATGTTGTGTTTCAAGCAGATATCGAATCCTAATAATCAAATTGCCCCGGTTCTGAGAACGATAACAAAACGTACATCCATTGGAGCCGCACATTTTGAGCCCCTTCCATCTTCTGGTGAGCTCTGCTTATAAAAGGATCACAAGGACTCTGTGCATTTATGCAAAAGTATCAAGATATAACATATTGACAAGGAGAACCATAGAGAAAATCCTCTGTTTTCAGTCATGATCTTGAGTGGCACCAAGAGACATTTGTCAACGAACCGTTGATGGTACTTGACTGTGAGTTTACTCAACGCAAGAAGAACCATGGCGTGATAGATTCATTCGAGTCATGGATGATGTTGTGACAATAGACAGAGACTTTCAATTTGTGAGCATTTTTTCTTGATCCCCCGAGCTAGGGAAAGTGCGTTGGTGACCGAACGTAGCGAGGATGCATAAATTTGCGCTCTTGATACGCCAGCGAAAATGAACACGCGAGAATCATAACCATTAGACTTGACCAGTGGCACCAGGTAAAAGGATACAACGAGTCTTGAAAAATAACAACGTGGTCACGGGTTCAAAAGGTCCATTTCCAATAGCTTCCAAAGTTTGACCTTGGTCGCAATTCTTGCTAGACGTTCTTCCTCATCTTCATTCTCAGCTGCAATGGTGCTACAGAGCAAATAATCGGGTGCAACTCTGTGGATCCCCGAAGAAAGACTATCGCCCAGATCGTTGTGATGGTGCAAGCCGTTGAGGTCCTGCCCCAGCAAGGTCTCGAGGGTTTCGATACGTTTTCTGACTTCAGTGATGAGTGGTTCGAATGGAATGGTTGTTTCCTGAAGACTATCTACCGAGTTTAGATATTTCGCTTGGATGAGCCCAGCAACCAAGCCAAAAGGTTTCACTATCGCTACTTGATCTCCATTGACACGAAGTCCACCACTGTTTCGAAGCTGATGAGAGGATTGCAAAGGATGGTGGTACAAATGACTCGAGGATACAAAGGGAGAAGGCTGGGCACCTTGAAAGAAAAGGGACGGTCGCAGGATAGTATTGTTGGCATGAACCAAAGTTCTAGTCCCTCCATGACTTGCTTGCTGGGTCACCAGCAACGATGGCCAAACTGGTACAGAAGTAGTAGAACCATTGTTGGATAATTCCTCTTTTTGACCCTGTTCTTCCATAAAGTCCAAGGCGTTTTCATAAAGGTCTCGATAATGTTGAACAGTTGTGTCCAACGACTGAACACGGCCCCGATCGCGCAAAAACGATTCAATGGTCGCGCAAAGATCATTGGTAAAGGGGGCATCATCGTTGTGGGCATCCGTAGTGTTTCTCCCCTCGCATCTTGTCCTCTCCATTGTGGTAGTGTTAGTAGTAGGATTGGCAGTCAATGCATCGACATTTGTGAAGTAGAGTGCCTTTAACAGTTGCAAGTGTAGTCGCAAGAAACGATGTCCTCGCCGATGGACAATCCGTGCAGTAAAGTTTGATGATGAGGGCGTCGATGCACCATCACTTTCGAACCTTGTACGTTTTTTGGGACGGATCATTTCGTCGGATTCCTTGGCTTCATTGTTCATGATTTCAGACCGCATGATTCATTATCGCACACAAAATAAAGTGCTGCCGGTAGCAACTTTTTTGTTGCAAGGGTTTCCTACGCTACTACCATCAACTCGTCTTTTGGTATGAGTATACTGATGACTCGTACTAGGTAAAGTACTTGGTTCCCCCAGAAATTCGGTACCAAAACCGCTTTCATTCGTGTCCTCGAGTAGCACGAAACGTCTCCCAACATTTTTACGGACACATCGCTTCTACCTCTTTTTTTTTATTTCCCAACAATCATCAGCATTACAATGGGAGAAACAAAAAATACACAAAAGGTGACCAAAGCAGAGTTGGATCAAAAGCTCAAGTTGGCCGCACCCAATCGAGAAATTCTAGAAGACTTGGCCGTAGCCTGTGCCAAGGATCCCAGTCCGGACAATACCTTTCAATATGCCTTTTGTCTCTCCAAATCCACCGAGCCCTCGGAGCTCCGGTATGCTGTTTCCATTTTAGATGGACTGGTCAAGGAGGGTTATGAACATCAATTGGATTGTATGTATGGGCGGCCTGTGCCTTGTATTTATTGGGAGAATATGAAAAGGCCAGAGTAAGTCGTGTGTTCAGAAGAGTGTGTTTGGGAGTGTAACCCTGACGGCGTAGGAGGAGCAAGTTGGCTTGGAACCATCGTCGACTGTATTCTATCCCAGAATTTGATGCCCGACAGATGCTCACCATTTTGTCTTTGAATTTTTGGATTTATTTTATTTTTTTCTATTTCCAACAGTATCGTTGTGAACAAATTCTTCGATCACATCCAGAGAGCCGTTTGGCTGCTGAAATTGCATCTCGCCAGTATTGAATCAAAGGAACAAATGGATACCAAGGCTGTCAAGGATGCTGCCATTGGTGGAGCCGTTGCCGCAGTGGCAGCTGGTGCAGTCATTGGAATTGTCAGTTTGTTGCTCAAGAGGTGATTCCCTCGTAATACATGCCCACCATCGATTGATATTACTATAGCCAAATTTGCATCATAGACTGGCAGTGAACTCTGGAAAGCACTTTGTTGTTGTTAATAATAGCAAGTATGAACTAATTTTTGCACGCCGTTCTGGGCTCATTTCACGTTCCCACCATATACTTTCGTTTTCACACATGATATCAATTCCAACAGTGCGACGGCATTGGATTAGAAAACGACTTACAGTTACTTTAGATATTCTTATAATTTGACTTCTATATAGAATAGCCCTATAGGTGAATGCGAATGCGAATGGTCTATGGTAAATGGTTATACTGTAGACGCGAAAATAGTACAAGTGTCGCCGGTGCAGAGTTTTCGGTTGTCAGGAACACTTCATCTCTTATGATCGCGAGCCAGCGTCTATAGCTTCCTGTAAAAAATGCATACCGGCCAATGATAATGATGACACCACAGCTGTCGTCGCAAGTCCCGAGTCTTCGATGGCCTCCATCAACAATTCAAATACTGCCACCCATGCCATCGCACCACCGGCAAACCCAAGCCCAACTGGAAGGATGGGGATAAAGTGATGTACAAACTCGTATGCGGGTACTGCCATGAGTGGTTGAGGAATACTGGAAAGAATGGCCCAAACCATGGCGGTGAGTAGACTAGTCCCCCGAGGAATCATCGTAACTGCCATAGCCAGCCCCTCGGGAATGTTGTGCACTGCCAAACTTGCTGAAATAAAAACACCAAGTTCACTCCCATGAACACCACCAAAGCTCACCCCAATCCCAACACCTTCTGAAAAAGAATGCAGTGTCATGACAAAGAAGATCAACAGGGCTCGTCTGGCGTCGGCACCACCCAAACCACCAACATTAAGATCCTCATGATGGGAAAGATATTTTTCCGTAATGTTGATAAATACGAGACCGACCAAAGCACCCAATATTGTTCGGAAGACACTTGGAATCGTCGACGTATCGTGGGGATCATCAAAATTGCAGCCTTCGTAAAATAGCGAGTAACTTGCCATGAGCATCATTCCCGCTGCGACGGCTGTAATGGTACAAATACGCACTGTCAGAGCAGCCCACCAAATCAGACTGGAACTGCCAAAAATGTACTTACAGTTGGAAATTCCGACCCAATATGCCGATAAATCCGGTGCAAAGACCAAAGGAAGCGCACCAAGACCCGTACTAACTGCTGTCAGCCATCCATAATAGAAAACATGCTGTATTGATGGCTCTTCTCCATGATGCGGCTGGAGTGGATTTGGTAACGCAATGTAGCTGATGACAATAATTGCCAAAAATGCTGCATAGGCCCAGGTTGGTGTTGGGTGCCTGGTTCGAGCCTCTTTTGGAAGAAGTGGGGTGATCCCATTGCTCTTTTCTGTTCCCTGTTCACCAGTCATGATTATATCTTCCTTGCTTGTTCACCAAAGATACTGTGACTCTCAGAAAGGAAATTTGCGAGTAGGACAAGGTCTCTCTGTCACACAGGAGTTGACGAATACTTGCTTATTTTCTTCGCTCAAAATCAACGACGATGGTACAAAAGTTCTTCACTGTCAAGTCAGAAAGTCAGCAGGGGTTTTTGTCACGCTGTTCTCACTCCTCGTTGCTCGTCTCACTCTGCACTGGTGCCATCAAGGTATCTATAGGACAGGGTAAATGCAATGCCGAGGGGCTCGAGAGGCAATGGTGGAGAGCGTGCGCCGGACGTGACGTTTGGGCATCTTGGCATCACACTTCATCCATGGTTGTGAAACGTCATCACAGTGCCTGGGTACAAAGTGTATGCCTTGTACCCGGGTACGAATCTCGGACGGACCAGCCTCGTTGTGCTGGAGCTATTTAAATAGCAACTTATAACTGCCGTCAATTCGTGATTGACGGGTGGCGTACAGGCAATATCCAGTCAAAATGTGGCACTGACGCTATCGATATCGTGTCACTTTTTCCATTTTCCTTGCTTCGCTATTTTTGTGTCGTTGGTCATATATTTCGTTGACAGCCCTTTACTGTGCACTTGTAAGAACATTGACCATGATCCGAGCAATTCTTTCCATCACAACCATCTTGCTCTTTGCCAGCTTTTCAGCTAATGGATTCACTGTTGCTCCAACGGCATCAAGACTCTCTCCTCTTCATGTTGACACAAGTTTGAGTTTGTTCGGTGATGCTCTCAAGAAGGCCTTTAACAACGACGATAGTTTGGGAGAGCGTAAGAATGAAGGACTCAAAGGTGGTCCAAATTACAATGACAATGTGACTGTGAATGGAAAAGCAGTACAAGGCGCAGTTGTTGGTCAAAAGCTCACTGTTGTTGCTGGTCGTGCCCGAGTCAAGATCCCGGTGAATTGCCAAAAGGGGGACTGTGGAACTTGCATCGTCAAGATGAACGGGAAAAAAGTAAAGGCATGCCAAACCTCACTGGGGTCCGGAAAGTGCTCTATTGAAACATTATAAATCGTATGGAACACATGATCATTCTTCACGCACTCTTCTTGGTTACGACTGCAACCCGTTTGGAAGAAAAGTCACGGTAGAGTTCGCGTGCTTTCCAAGCAAAACATGGTGGACTCTTAAGGAGCTGGCTTTGCGGACGAATAAGAAGACGCTATAGGCTACGTAGTTCCACTTGATTTACTTATTTTTCTTGAAATGCTCTCGTGACCGACAATTCCAGAAATTTTGAATATTTTGCTGCTCAGCCGGTCTCACCTGATGGCACGTTCCACAGCCCAAGTCCTATCGATCTAGATCAATATTCTCATAATCGTCCTTGCAAGAACGTGATGGCTGCGGATACCGAGGAGACAATGTTTGCAATCCCATCGTATGTGGTACATTCCTGAGAATTCTTGCTTGTTTCTATAGCAAAAAGAAAGGTTCTGACTGGTACTTTGAAGATCTCGGTAGTCATCCGAGTTGCCGCTACACCAGCTGCTGATCAGTGTGGTTCCAAACGCGTTAATTATAATAGCAGCTTTATTTTTATTGAAGGCATTGGGGGCAATGCCTGGTGCGGGTCGACAAAACCGGCTATCTCGAGCATGCCTTTTCGCGCCAATGCAACTCAACGCACAAAATCTAGGTTATCCGAATAGTGCAAAAGTGATTGTGTGTTTCCAAATCGAACTCAACACTTCCCTTTTTGTTGCCCGTGGATCCATTGTCCACTTTTTGTTGTAATTTGAGGACAAAAACTGCATTACCAATGGTTACCTTGGCCAGACGATTGATTTCATCGTTCTGCAGAACTCGAAAATGTTCCGGGATAGATTGAGTTTGCGCCAGTAAACGGTCGACATAGGTTCTGGCGGCTTGGAAACATTCCGAAGTTGACGCTAACAAGTCTTGGGGTGGAACCTTGGAAAAATCCGACCCGGCGACGTAATCTGCATAGTGCAACAAAGGAGGCTGCTGGATCGTTTCAAAGGCTTCGTACCGCTTCTGAAAAATCCGGTCCTTGGACGTGAACTCGTAGTTCCTTTCTGGAATGAGACCAGCCTGATGGGTACTTGCAAAGAACTAAAATTTAAAATGAACAAAAACGTGAGGGATTCGAAGTTGGTCCACACATGTGTATCGACTCTATTCCACTCTACTCACTCGAACTAGCCCACGACATAGTATTCGCTTCAATTGGATCACCATAAAGTCAACTTCATCTTCAACATCTTCTGGTTGGGGTCGGTGATTGCCGTTGGTCAAAGGCTTTTTGCTGCCCTTTCCACCTTTTCTTTTGCCACGTTTTGCACTAGCTGCTGCAGTAAGTTGTTGCTTTGCTGCGTTTGCATCCTCTTTGTATTGTCTCATCATCGCCACTTGGTTTATTAGAGCCGAGAGCAAAAAGTCTCGGTACCAGTAAGCAACTGCCAACTCATAGTCTCCACAGGTTAGTTTCAGCTCAAGGCCTAACGCGACGTAGTGATCCATACAATCGATAGTGAGGTAAAGTGCGTAGTGACTGAAATGAGGAGGAATATCAGGACCAACTTCAGGGTCCTTCATGAGATGATGATCGACCACACTCGCTTCCTGACTCAAGGTGGCCCAATCCGGTAGCATAACCGCTTCCATGTATGCCCTTTGTCGGTTTCGATTCAATAGCATAGCCTTCAGCAAATCGTAGACTGGCTTGGCAAGTCGACCTAAAAATGCCTGTGCCATCACGTTTTGAAACACTAAATCTGGAATGTGGGAAAGCTGTTGCATGTGACCAATGATCTTGTCTTGTAGAGAGTATTGCCCAAGAAGCTGGTCATCGAAATAAAGATTTAGCACGATCAGTGATCTTATCAATATGTTGGCCGATGAAGTGGAAATGCGCGACAACATCCTCCGTATTCTTCCCAGCGTATTCCCATGAAGAATCAACCCGCATAAGGCCCAATCAAGCTCACTTGTCGTTTTGATCAATGATGATATCGTTGCTACCACTTCCAGAAAGTCAACTCTTCGTACAGGCGCATTCCCAACCAATGGTCTGGTGACGTAAGAATCAAACGTTTTTTTCAAGATACATTTTGTCGCGTTACTTTCTTGTTGCTTCAGGCGCTTGACAATACACGGTAATGCTTCCAACTTGGCAACAGCGGCGTTGGCAGTCTTTTGAGACTGCTCGACCTGTTTTGCTACAGCTTTCCCAGACAATCTCGCCATCGAAATACAAACAGACAGTAAGTCCATTTCGTATGCAAATATCAATGATATTGCTTGAGCTGCATCCGAATCCTTTTCCATGTCATCCGATAATAGTTTTAGGGCATGCTTTACTGCGTTCGTAGCGGTGTGCTCATCTCTATCCTGGAACATGACAATACCGTAGGAGTTTACAGTGAAATCTTCTTCTTCAAAGATATCAGCATTGAGAATAATTCCTCGGATTACGTCTGTGAGCTCCAATAGGATGAGAACTGAAGCATACACCACCCATTGAGCTAACGTTCCAGGGGTGTCCTCGGAATGGTTGATTCCATTTGTCGTAGTTGTATTGTTGGAAGTGTCAACCGGTGATGGTTCGAGTCGTCCCTTCATGTCTTTTACCACAGGTGCGTGTGCATAAAGGCAAGTAAACGTACTTTCCACAACTGAAGCTCCTCCCAATAAGGATTCCAGACGTGACAAGCATTCCATTGCTATAAAGGAGGCATCCAAGATACTGAGTTCCTTCCAAGGTAGGGGATCAACCACGTCGTCTAGTCCGATGGGTGCCGGCCGTGGAAAGACCATACGTTCATCCTCTGCCGAAACCGTACGACCATAGGGAGCTACTTGGGAAACAGGAATTTGACAGCAATCCATCTTTGGGTCCATTATTTCTAATGCTGCCATGGAATCCTGTAAATTGAATGTGTCTTTCTTGCACAACATGGAATTCGTGACCGTCAAAGATTTTGCAGCATCTTCAAATAAAGCCGTGACATCAATCATTTGTTTCGACTCGATGGCCCATGACTCGTCTTCACCGTTCCAGTTGGGAGGAGTGGACATGGCGGGACGGCCAAACGTGGGAGGACCTCCTCTTCCTTTGCTTCGGTTTCTAATCAATGGAGCAGAGCGATCGCTACACTGGGATAGACTGCTAGATCCCAAATGGATGACACTTGTACATTCGAGTTGAACGAAGGGATGGACGAGACTTCTTCCCTTTCAAAAGTGACGAGGTGTTCTACCTCCCGACGAAACCCAATTGGTTTTCTTGGCCGTACATTTTCCGTTGGGAGTTGGGACAAGCGGAAGAATACACACTACGTACCGATTGATCGTTGGTTGGCAGGCACTTGTCCACCGCCGTGGCGACCCGAACTTTTCCACGAACTATGCCTTCGAATGGGAGGCGCGTCGCTTTCAGCGTGACTGTACACTGGAATACTCTTGCGGGAAATCGATTGTGTTCGTCGTCTACATATGCTGAGGCTTATCAACATCCGATCGTGCCTTCCATATGGTTTTGTTGGATTTAGGGACTTGACCTTCCAGGGAGAATGGAATCGAACGATTTTTACAGAGCTTTACACATAACACAAGAGGGGATTTAAATAGCTTTCAAATCAGTTGCTTCCAACCTGCTAAAGTACTGTAAACAAGTAAAGAAAGAAACGATACAGCATGCAAAATAGAATTCCATCATCCTTCTCCTTTTTGTCATCAATGCACCTTGGATGGACGTTTTTAATGAATTTTCGTACTGCCAGGAAATTAACTGTAAAGTCCCAATTCGAGAAAATTTTCGTCTTAATTGACCAAATGTTATATGAAGATCTGTCCTTGTTATTTCTCTAGATTAAATTATCCTTGGCTTTAACCTTTGTAAACTACTTTTGTTGTAGTACACATCTTCAAACCGTGTCTCTCACTTGCAAAGTATCGGCACCACTTTACTGTCAAGTCAAGGTTGGAGGTTGTACCATCGTATCGGGTACTCGTGGTTGAAAGTAATAGATGGTTTTCTGATCAACCACCCATGGAATTGGTAGAAAAAATGGTTACCTGAATCGTCGTTACATATTGCAATCCAATGCTACCATAGCATCACTTTTCCAAACCACTTAATCGGTGCATTTGTAAGTTGAATCCTGCAAATCACAACATCATTTCTCTGCCCTCTGAGAAATCTGCTTCACAGTGAGGGTAAAGACGACACGCCCAGCGCGAAATGGCATAATGAAGCCCATGCACGCTCCTACCATGTACCTTGCAAACGCAAGGGTCAAGGTGGAAAGACGGCTGAAATCACATGCCTGCTGGGTGACCATCTTGAACAATGCAACTTTGGATTTTGTCATTGATCACATGATTGTACATTCTTCGTCAGGAAACCCTGACATGGCATCAAAGGGGTTGAGTTTCGGTATGCCGTCAGCATCCAGCTCCAACCCAGGGGCGATTGCTTCAATGATAGCCTGAGGTGGCTGTCCAAACCTGTGTGAGGAGGAATCTTGCCGTTAGGGCACAGTGGTTACTCCTCACTATTCCCACACAAAAAGGTCCTTGGAAATAACTTACTCTTGCACTTCTTGCATCAGTCTCATAAGTGTATCAATGTCGCCAGGGTTAGTTTCATACTGGTTCACAAGTGCTTGGAAGCAATGATACTGTTTCTTGTAACTAATGTCAAGATCAGAGGAATACAAAAAGAATGGGCAATGTTTAGACTCTTGTGTTTGGATGGTTGTCAGGTTGGATGGTACAAAAACTTACCGCTCGAGATCTGTTGCTGGAAGGACACCTTCATTCTCGTCGAGCCAAGCAGGAAATTTGTCTGCCACTTGCTTCATCGGCTCGTACATGAGATCTTTTGACAAGAGTTGTTGCATCATTCCATCAACGATATCATCGGGCTTGAAATCTCCAGCTGCTGATTGAAGGAAAGGATCATCTTGATCGATGGTTGTCATTTGTTCCAAAATGGATGCCAGGGTTGCAGCAACATCATCCTCATCTTCGTTTATTTGAGTAGTGCCGTCGGCTTGGTTGGTCGATGATGGGTTTCGTGCTTGCTCTTGAAACTTTTCTTTTATTTGCTTCATGAATCGGTCGAGTTCGGCTTCACGATTGTCTTGTTCCAATTCTTCTTCTTCTTCGTCGTCGTTGCCCTCGATCAAGTATCGAAAGAATTCTTCCGGATCCACTGGAGTTTCCCCTTTTGCCTCGGTGCGTTGCGTTTTGCTTGTTCGCGACGGAGTTGTATTTGTACCGGTTGCTTGCTTCTTCTCGGCACACTGCCCACTTACACCAGTCGAGTCCGGATCGACCGGTACAGGCAAAACCGTAGTAGTTTCGACCTGTTCGAGATCATCCAAGGCTTGATCCAAAATGGATTCCATGTCCTCTGCGCTGGCCATGGTCTCTACAGTTTTCGAACCAAAGATTGGTTCTAGCCTCTTTTACTGACGGAACAATCGAGTTGTCGATCTAAAAGAATACGTAACTCTCCCTTTCTCTATCAGCAAGGACACAAGGACAAGGAGAATGTGATAGAAAGGAATGGAAACACGTTAAACAATTTATTGGTAGTACTGGTTCCTGGGTACCAGGTATGATACCTGGTACGGGTATGTTTGTACCCTAGATTTGGAGTCATTCGAGTCGATCTTGGATTGCCATCGAGAAAGTTATTTCGGTATGGGAATGAGCGAGACACACGATGGCTGTTGTCACGCAAAGCAGTTCACGACCGTGCTGATGGTAGTGCAATAAAAAGTATGGTTTGGCCTTTTGGCAATCCAGTTTTCTAGAAATCAGGAATCGTTGGAAGATGGTTAACTGTGAATCACATGCATGCAACGTGATCATCCAGTTCTCATGCCATTATCTAGGGGTCCAACGAGAAACGGTCAAACCGATTTTGTCTCGTCGGTTTTTAGTCGACCATGGAGTCCAATGGAACATGCTTCAAATGCAACCAACGGACTAGCACAACACTAGTGGAAATATTTCCACCTTGGAATAGGTAAAGTAGTGTTCCTCTATTGATTGGGCGTCTAGCCAGAGTCTCATCATTGTTCTTGGTCTGATACTCACAAATTCTTTCCCTTTCCGGACACACTCCATCGTATTCTATGCAGTGACCAAAACCACAATTCCATGATGGTTTGTAGCACTTGTCTGGTTGGTGCAGTGATTCCGGTCCTTCGACCAACCACTGGCAAGTGGGAATTTGCTTCTGTAGAACGAGCCTTGTTGCCTGAACAAGACAAATCATTGACCGGCTCCAACAATAAAACTACAGGAAGCAGCAGCAATCCTGATACTACTCATTATGTTCGATTTATGGATTCCAAATGTGAATGGGTGCTTGTGGAAACGTCGGCGTATGATCAATACATTCATTTTCACCAGAAGACCAACAATTCATGGCCCCTGGTACTCATCGACCAGCAGAATGGAACGATGGCATCGTTTGGTTACGAGGACGATGCAACTATGGAAGACCCCAGTTGTGACGACTATGATCATGAGAGTATCTCCCGACAATTGGAAAAGTCGTTTGATGCCATGGATGACGATTATGGTGTGGACCAACGGCCTATGAATCTTGGCACGGCACACCAAAAAATTCTTTCGGCGGTACCTTTGCCAGCTCATCACAAGTACAAGAGTAGTGCCAGTGAAACTACCATCATGACATTATCTCCATCCACATCGCCTGAGATGATAAATAGAACCAGATCAAACGACGAGTCGCCGTTTACGACTCCTACCAAGATGTATACTAAATATAGAGACGGAGGCTCATCCACCGCTTCACCCAAGTACAGCCAGAAACTTTGGACTCCCGAGGTAAGTAACAAGTTGACGTGTTCTCGGGAAAGTGTAGTCGCAACGTATAGCTCACCAAAAAAAGGACTTGCATTCTCTGTAACAATAGGAAGATCGTATTTTACTCCATGCTGTTTCTAAACAAAGCAAATCGAATTTGAAATGGTCTTTGGTGGCCAAGGCAGTCCCTGGTCGTAGTGGCAAGCAATGTCGAGAAAGGTATCTCAACCATCTAACACCCAATATCAAACTAAAGAATTGGTCACCGGTCGAAGATGCGACCATTTTTCGTTTGTACTGGACCGATGGATCCAAGTGGTCAATGATGTCCAAATTGATACGAGGTCGAACCGATAATGGGATTAAGAATCGTTATCATCATTTAAAACGACGCTTGGAACGACAAGTCTATGCCACACCGACGTCAAGACAAGTCGAGACTATTATCATGTACCTGCAACAATCTGTTTTGATGCGTGATTGTGAACCATGGATGCTCAAGTATGTTGCAACACAAGGTTTACGACCCATTAAGAAAGTGGAATTAACCAACGAAACGAAAAGTTATCTTCGCATTGGACGTAACGAGTTATGTGCTCGGTGTGGTTTGTTTGTTCCCTCTTTACAAACTGGTCATCTCGTTTGTAAAACGACGGGGTGGTGTGAGGTCTGCGCTCGAGTTTCTCCATGTCTCTCGGGAGATTTGCTTCGAGCCATTGACGATGCACGTCAAATGATAATGGTGGATTAGATAGTGGTGTGACAATACGTGCATATGGCCAGTTGTAACGAATCGATTTATATGACAAAAGAAGCTACCGCTATACTCCTGTGGGTTGCAATTACTCCGAGTCGTTTAGAAAGGGGAGGATCGTTGTGGGCTTTTTGGATTTGTCCCATGACGGACAGTGGCAAAGATCCCTTGGTCCCAATTCATTAACATAGACATCAATGTCGGACATTTCAAGATTATACGTGTAGTCAAACAAAGCAGGTACTCGTAGCTTGGCATGAAAATTGGCCTGCAAAACGAGTTTGCCTCGATAGTACGCTTCTGCTAGTTGCACCGCCTGGTACTTGTCTGGTGTCACCCGTGCAATCAGCATCATGTCGGTAATGGCCATCCCACTAGCGACTTCGGATGGAATCAAGTAGGTTCCAATGGGATTACCATCAAACGAGAAGCTACCCGAGGCATTGTCGAGAACAGCAGTCAAGTGATTGGGATTGCTGACGGAAATCAAGATTTCAAAGCTAGCGTCAAGCTTGAGCTCTGCCAAGTTTTCCATGATTTTCTTCCAGGCAACGGCATCATTGCACACATTGTAGACGGGAGGTTTTGGGTAGAACGCAAGTACCAAGAACATCAGCGAGCAAACAATAAGAACGCTGAGACCATAGAGGCAGGAAAAAACTCCATACAATCTCTTCATATGACGAGGTTCCTCCATGCCAGGAATGTCGTTGATTGAACGTGCCGATGGTGGTATAAGAGGCGTCTCCGGGCCATCTGCAGTAATGTCGAGAGATGTGGAAGGATCTGATTGAAGTGCTGATGGTGCCTGGTCGTCTCCGCATTGGTGCGTTGAAGGCGGACTCTCGGCATCTGCAACCCGAGCGGGAGGATCCAACGGTAGAGATTCGTCGGCCGCTTCTCCATTTCCTTCATCGTCCTCTTCTGGACATGTCTCTAGCGCAGTGTAAAAGGGCTCTGAGGGCGCCCAGACTGAACCGCCGATCATTGATGGAGCTCTGGAGGCGGCCATTGAAATAGAGGCAAGATCATCGTAAGCTCCTTTGACATTCATGAGGCAGTACTGGCAGCAAGTTAAACACAAAAGCAAGACAAATCCAACCGATAGAGTTGAGATAAGCACTACTTTTGGAACATCGAGAATGGCCTCCTCATGCAAAGGTTCCGGTTCACTACGCCGGCATCGATCATTGGAATAACAATCGACTCCCGTGGAACAACCATATCGACTTCCAACGGCATGACAAGCGTTATCCTGGGCACACCAGTGACAGAGATGGGAAGAAAGAGCGCATTCGGAGCAGGTCGTGCGGGAAGCGCAGGTTGTATTTTCCTTTGGTTTTGGTGGCTCACAACTTGCACCCCAAGAACACCCATGAATGCTGCCTTTGGCATGACAACTATCGTCAAAGGAACACCAGTGGCACGAGTAAGTGTTTGAACAATTGAAACAGTCGGAAATTTCAGCACATGCTGCTGCACCAAGCTCAGTTGTGAATGGTGCGTCGTTCCAAACAAAGTCGGGTTCCAGGGCCGCCGATAATCGAAAGGTCGTCAAGGCAAGGATGACCATCAGCTGAATCACGCGGCACGCATTGAGATTCGTCTTCCACATTCTCTCAATATACTAGTACAACTTTTGAGCAATCCAAGAAGAGGCCGCGAAGTTAAACGCCTTGATTTATCCAAGAAGGAGAAGAAAAGTCGAGACTGCCGTTCTGTGGGGAAGGTAAAGCAACGCTACTACCGCAACCGACAACTACCAGTAGAACATTGCAGATTTGGCCCTTTCCTTTCTGTGCGTTGACAACTCTCGGAACAGAACGAAACGTACCTGGCACTCATTTATATATCCGGCAGTAAAAAGTAACGTCATTTAACCGAGTTCTCGTCACTAAAACAGTCGAGCGAATCTTCTGCGGACAGAATATATGACAGTGAGTCCCATGCACCTCACAGTAATTCGTAATTCGAGCGTAGTACCTTGTACTAACGTTAGTACTTTGATCAGATAAAGAAAGAGCGTTTGGCCATGTAGCCAACGAGAAAAAACTAGCTACTAAGTAGTTGATCGATGTTCTCGTTTTTTTGGAAGACAAGATAGTGAATGTGTCACACTGCAATGGCAGCAGACGTCCATTGACATGGAGCCTATCGCCTGCGCGCGTCGCAGACTTGCAAAGTGACGACTTTTCGTCACTCGATGATTGTTGATCATGACCATTCCTGATCCTGGCTGGACATAGACAGTGAATATATTCACCTAGGGGACTCACCACAAAATTTGGAATTGAAACAATCAACAAAGTCTTTGATGAGGGACATCTAGCTACAGACGATGATAAGAAGGATGACCATATTATTGCTTCAAGATAATTCTTAATCGTCCAGCGAAGGCACAAGGCACCACTGACATCCGTCATTCATCGACAAGCAAACCACAGTAGTTGTCTTTACTTTCTTGCGTTATACGTTATACGTTATTAGTATCAACTAGTACTTCTACAACCGATACAACTACTAGGAAAATGTTACACAAAATCTAGAAAATCCGCTCCCTCAATTGACTCGTCCGATCGAATTGACCGTCAACGAGAACAGGAACGGAAAAGCAAGGTCTTTCACCCATTTTGGCTGCTCGATCAACTTCTCATTTCAAGACATGATTGCATCACTTGTTATCATCACAGGAAACGAGTAAAATCCCTTCTTTTTAATATAGATCTACATCCTTCACGTCAAAATACGATGGCAATGGGAGATGTTTTCAACCCCGTATTTCTGCGGAACCTTTCGAATTCATGCTCATCGCTGCTGCCGCATGGAGTAGGACGTTATGTCAGTAATCACATGGACACGATTCCGAAATTCTTGCATCATTTACTGATGGCAATGGGGGTGTGTAATTTCTTCCTGGTGTTTTCCTCTCTATCGATTTCATTCTTGACATTTCTGGCATGTTTCCTTTTGACCATCCAAAACGTTACAACGTTTTTGGTCACATCGCCACAAGGTCCATTTCCCGTGCCACGATTGTTTGCACCTACAGAATTCATGTTGGGTGTTTGTCTAGGAATCACCATTGGCGGAACAATTCTATCCTTCTTTCTTTGCCTTACTTTTGGAAGGATACATGCCTATTGCTTACAACATCCCAACGGTCCGGATTCTTGTGGTTGGAGGACGACGGGCCTAAATGGTGTTTGGTGGTGGAGCAGCTGCATTTTCTGGCTTGACTTGACTTGCTGTTTCTTGTTGGCACTCGGACATAATGAAATCTCGTCTCAGTCAACCATGCAACAGTATCAAAGCCTAGAAACGGAAGATCCATCCCTTGGCAATTCTCATCAATCCTACGACCAATACCAACAACACCAACAATCACCACCAGCATTTGCACAACGACAAGGGCTCTATGGGGACGGGGGGTACAACAATATTCCAGACATTGTTCCACCATCGAATAGTGTTCCCCCCACTTCGTCTCATCCGTTAGAGGGCACACTCAGCGTGTAGTGCCCCACAAAGTGCGTTTTTGCACCTATTTGCCGATTCGTTCTTGACAGGTTCTAGCACAAGCTTTAACAGTCAGCTAGAATATCCATTACGGTTTGAATAGTCTTTCCTCGCACAATTTCCATGAATCATACACCGTTAGTAGTTTGGTGCATATTATTTCTACCAGTGGAATTGGTCGAAAGTGTCACACGTCTGTCCGGCGCGGTCCAGAGGTTAGCCCATCATCGCTCTGTCACCATCGTCACACTTTATTCCAATGTGACATGACAGTCAACTGAAGACTTCCCAAATGGACAAAAGATTACATATTTTTGTTGTCCGAGGAGTTTACCGTTAGTTGCACAATGATACCACGACGATGGACGATATCTGCGATTTTTCTTGCCCAAGGATGGACTGTGACCTGCTTCTTCGTCACCCAACTCCAGAATTCCAACCAAATTCTTGGCCATTGGTCTGTTCTCAAGGCATCCATAGAAGAAGAACGACGAGCCGGGGAATCGACACTTTTGATTGAGCAACGGAATCTACGCTTTGCAGGTGTTGGTCGTCTTTATACTTCAACCTCAAAGTCAGTCGCACCAGTCCTTCTTGATGAACACCTTCAGATTGTCGATCGGCTTGCGAACGCAAGTGTCCTCGTGGTGGGACTTGGTGGGGTTGGCTCTTGGGCTGCAGAAGCGATATGTCGAAGTGGTGTCGGTAGAATGACTCTTATTGATTTGGACGATATTTGTATTTCCAATACGAATCGACAGTTACACGCCACGTCTAGTACAGTGGGTAAAATGAAGGTTGATGAAATGAAAAGACGACTTGTCGATATTAATCCAGCGTGTCAAGTCGATGTGATTTATGATTTTGTTTCTCAAGACAATATCGATGAGATTCTACGAGGTCTTTCAAGTATCGACATTTGCCTAGATGCCATTGATGGGACCAAAGG
The DNA here is from genome assembly GCA_019593585.1 of Nitzschia palea. Lineage (NCBI taxonomy): Eukaryota > Bacillariophyta > Bacillariophyceae > Bacillariales > Bacillariaceae > Nitzschia > Nitzschia palea. Next base: position 3,991 of record SWEM01000229.1, on the reverse strand, counting down.
AAAAGTTTCCTTGCTTGCGGCTTGTGCTCGGTATGGCATTCCTATTGTTACCTGTGGTGGATCGGCAGGAAAGATTGACCCAAGCAAATTTGTTTGTGAAGATCTGACAAAAGTTGAAGGAGATCCATTATTGAGTGCCTGTCGGAAGAATTTGAGAAAATTGTATGGTTTTGAACAAGGATTGAGCTTTAATGATAAGAAGAGCCAAAAGCCGCCTCGAAAATGGCATATCCGAGCTGTGTATTCGACGGAACCAGTGAAGGATTTACCCCGTGGTGTTGATGCGTCGTCACTTCGTCGATGTGATGGAGCACTTGGTACAGCATGTTTCGTAACTGGAACGTCTGGCTTTGTCGCTGCAGGAGAAGTCATATCCCAGATTGCGAATAACGAATTGATTACTCCAAGACGCTTTTCCGGAAACAAGCCACTATCAACTGAGCACTAGTTTAACGTGGTCCTAGTTCGAATGTCTCTGTCACTGGATACTGGTCGTCTGCTATAGATAGGCTTGGGTCATATCATTCAGAATGCCACATGTATTCTCACCCATTGCAACATATGCATATCCATTCATGCCCCAGTAGCCACCCCACTGGTTACGTACGATCCAATATCCTTCCCTATTCTTGGACGACGAATCTCGACTGTTTTTGCGATCATTTTCACCTCCTTGTGAATTTGAGCCGTCCGTGAATGCATAACCAACCACCTGAACGCAGTGGTTGACATCCATAAACTCGGACCCACAACCACTATCCGCAGTCATAATTCCACCTGTATAGTCTTGCCACAGAGACGCGTCCACGCACACGACGGCGGGACCATATGAAGCAATATTGGCAACAGCTAGTTCTTCGTCTTGATTCTGGCAACCGCATCCAGAACCGTCAGAATAGCAGATGCAGCGATCTGTCGCATAGCCATATCCTTTGATGTTTCCATATCTTCCTGATTTACTGTTGTCGGCGTAGTTTTTGTTTTCTCCGCCGTTTTTCCAGTACGAGTCATCTTGGTCATGAGAGTCATGCTTGTCATTGGAATTGGCTGGGCAAACTTGCTCGCGATGAGCTTTCACTGAGTCCGCGGTCCAGGACGAGCTGGTCCCTTCCAAGCCATATGTGAGAGCCAGTAGTTTCTCCCCGTCGTATGCAAAGTTATTGTAAAGTGGGAGGCCTCCATACTTCATAACCCATTCAAAGGCATTTTGAGGCCAACCGCCGCTGCACATCTCGCAAGAGTCATCACATATGATGATTTCGGCCTCTGACAGATCGTACAAGTTTCCTGTAGCAATCGCGTGGGCTGACTCAACCGTCTCCACAGCTGTGATAGCCCAACAAGCGCCGCAGTTGCCTTGTGATCTGACTTCTGTGACAACACCGTAATCGCGCCAGTCGATTGATATGGGATATGCATTCGCATCATACTTCGGCTCCATCGTTCCAACAATGGACCCAAACTGAATGCCTGCTGTGTTCCACAACCACCTCAGGTAGCACGAAACGTCGTACCAGTTACAACTGGCACTTCGCAAAGTGTATTGGTTCCGATCTTGTTGCTCCAGCATTCTGTCTCCATGTTCTTGCAGAATGCGCTGTTTGATTGATTCATGCATCTTGGAGCGGTGCAGCCCCGGCTTGAGAGTTTTTCCTCTATGCTGATTGAGCCTGCGATTTTGCGGGTGCATATGTCGATGTGAACCATCGAGTTCATCCTCTTTAGGAGCAGTATACCCTGTAAGATATTGCGATTTGAATTCCTCTTGGGATAAATCTTGGAACTGAGTCGATCCAAACACTGCTTGATTCGTCAGCTTGCAAGGCCCATGTTTTCGGTTCTTTTCTCGTGTTCTAGAAGATAAAGAGAGGCAACATAAGTGAAGGTTGGATGGGGTAGTTTCCAGTTTGGATTTATAACTTACCGTCGATGATTAGCACTCCAAATGCTGAATCGACGCTCCTTTTCTGCTGGAGAATGATAATTTTTCCCATGATGCGCCATCCAATCTTCAAATTCTTGGCGAATCTCTAGCAATCTACGCATTCCCTTGGGGTGCTGGTTCGTTTGCTGTTGAAAATGATGAGTATGATATCCGAGTTGACCTGATGGCAACTGAAGCTGTTGCTGAGAGTTCTGCTTTCGCTGAGCGAATTCAGAAATATTCTCCATAGGGACTAGAATGATCTGATTGGCCACACCACCAACCCCTGAAATGGACGCAAAGTTCTGGCCGACTTGAACAGATGACATGGAATCGATTTGTGCAGTTGTTCCTGTACCTTCTTGCTTTACAGTTGAGCTCTCTGTTGTGTCATAGTGCCCAAAAGCATGAAATAGAACCCCAGTAGCTATCATTAGAAAGGCCGCTGAGAAAACCATCCATATTCGCACATATGAGAGAAACCGCCGGGCTTGAAGCATCGGCATAGAGTGACGACGACTATTTCCATGTAACGATTCATCAACACCATTCGCTGACTTCCAGGCAAAAAATCCATGCTCCACTTCGAAATAATCCCTTTGTACGTGTTGAAACCCAGAGCCAGACCGCCGTGCCAGAGGATCACTCTTATCAAATATTGTCTTGATCTGGATATCTGGAGTTCGAGGTTGCTGTGGCGATTTTCTCGCTATCGGGCTGTGGCGGCGATGGGTTAACAGGAGACCGGAACTAGTAGTAATAGGTTCGTTTTCCGAGTAAACATGTCGTGGAGGCTCCTCTTCCATTTCCAAATAACCGGCAGCCCCTGGAACCGAGTTGGACATGGTTGGGTGTGTATTACTGAGCTCGATCGTATCGGAAGCAACTGTATGCACGGAACCATCATCAAATAAGGCATTATCCCGGCTCTGATCTCGACTGACATCCATCGTAGGCGAATAGGGGTCAAACGTAACAGCAATGGTGGCTGCCGACCTTTGCGTGGAACGCTGACGTAAAGGGCTTGAGGAAGTGTCTCCGGGGAACATAACGATCTGTTCTTCTTCATCGTCCGATTCATAGTCGGTTCTTCGTAGCGCCTTCTGAGCTGCCTCCATGTCCTTAGCTGTCATGGTGGGGCCTTTGGAAGGAAAGTATTTTCCAGAAAGAGTACAACTGCAGTAACTACCAACGTGCGCCGAGTGGAGCCTTGCAATAAATGGGGTTCACACACAGTTCATCCCCCAGTTGCATATTTGCAGCGAATCGAGCGAGCTTTCGGTAGTTGCAAGGCAGCCTCGGATGTTTTATTTAACACATATCAGTACCTGAAAACACACATATCCCCACTTTGAATGTCCCATTCTTGGTATCTGATTCGACCATTTCGACTACTAAATACTAAATAAGACACTGGTAAATGGTAAATGGTAAATGTACTTGTACTCTTCACCGTGCATGGACCATGTCATAACCGCTACAAACCAAAGCCATTTTGCTACTAACGTTAGTATTTCTTTTGGTTTGAGATAGTTGACGGAGCAACATTGTGGATTCGATGAGAGCGTTCTTGACGCAATCCAAGAACGAGGTTGTCCATTTTGTCCAACAAGGTGTCCACGCCACAGACTCACGACACGCACAGGTACAAGTTTGTAGGGTGTTGCGGATTGTCGCAGCTACCAATACAAGAAGTTGAGTACCCCATTACCTGGTATTTCACTTGTACTGGCCATTGGGCTACTGTGTGATCATACTAGATGGATGGTGGTGGATATGCAGGTGGTGTTTCCTGGCTTTTGCATCATGTACACAAGGTGTTTCACCCTACCGTAGTTCGTTCAACTATCTTGAGGCCGTGGTGAGGTTTACTATGAAACCACCTCTACCGGTAGTGCTCATCATACCAGTAGCTACAACATTCCAGGTACGGAGCAGGCTGCAAGTCAACGAATACGTGCACGCACCTTCCAAACTTTTTGTCGGTTCCTGCGCGCGTAGCTGGTATGTGTTGAAATTGCACTTCGTAGGTCTCCGTGCCTAGCTGCTATCCTCTTGGGATACGTC
>SWEM01000228.1:0-45404 GCA_019593585.1 Nitzschia palea | reverse complement strand
TGCTTTGAATAACACACCCAAAAAACTTGCAGCAGATGCAGAACAAGATAAATGATATGCAGGAGTTTTGATGAATGTCCGACGACAGACCTAAAAGAACGAATGCATGTGACATATTAAATGCAATGACAGAAAATGCTGGTCGCTAATGCAATAAGTACTTAAATGACGAATGACGACGCGAATCTTTGGAAATCCAATAAAATTTAAATGTTTTGACAGGCGAACCTGTCGCAGCAAGCGGAACTTAAATATTCTGACTCTCTGATGTTGACGTCTTCATCATATGTCACAAGGCAATAGTCTAGGTCCTTGATTGTTGTATTGAACTGTGTACCATTGACCATGACACTGCAAGAGTTGATGAACCCATCAGCTCCAGGATCTTCTTCCTCTTTGGTAGGAAGCCTTCGTGGTTGTCCAACACGTCCTCCCCCCCGCTGCACGTTGAGCACGACGACGGTCGCGATTGCGTCGACGACGACTGGGATCGGCCTCGAATGCACATGATGCTTCAATAAGGGAAGGACCACACAAATTGGTGTCACTGATGTCCCCTGAAATGGTGCTTGAGACCGAAACAGAGCTGAGCAAGAAGAGGAGGATAGGAAGCTTCATAACTTTGGAGTTGGAAACGATGCAAATCAAGAAAACAAGGGAAAATTTGTGGGTGAATCCGCTGATGGGAAGAGCCATTGATTTCGGTGGTTCCATTCCATCAGGCACATGAGTTTGTTTTTACAAACAAAAATGGCCAGTTCGAATTAATTGATAAATTTTGGCGCCAGTACGTGTACCCATGTAACTACCGGTACAGAAGGTTGGGACAGTGAGTAAAATATTTGTGTCTACGATGTACGGGTCCCAGCGAGAACCTTGAGAATCCAGATTCCAACGGTGATGTAGTAGAATCTTTGCACCAAAAAATCTCCCCAAATATTTGGCTTGTATCCATAGATGAGGATCACTCGAAACTGGAAGGGCGCTACAAATTTTTGGAAGGGCATCATCGTGCCAGGGCTTAAGTAAACAAGATGTTGATTGACTTGTGGCTTATGACGTCCTTGCGCGTGGTGTCACTCTGGTCACAGCTTGCAGCAGTAACAAAGCGTGTCCGCTGTAAATTGTGTGGATAGAAACGGCGTTGCGAATGGCATAACCAGGTACTCCACTCGTAAGTACGTAACGGTACCTGGTATGCAACACCGCACTCCAAAGCTGACTCTCGACTCTTTCGAACTAACAGTAACATGTCGACTTCTGACTTCTAAACATAAAAGGCTTGTACAGTACTAACAGTAAAGGTTCCCACTACCGTTTCGCTTAACATTTATGAGTTCCAGACGCGTTGAAATCCAAGCATTTCGTGTTGGACTATTCTCTTGACCGATCATTCCGACGACAACAGTAGAGACGACAGAATGGAAAGGAATCTTCTCCATGCAACAAATTCTGTTCAAACTCATGATTGCTCCCAGTCCATGATTGGTTGCTTAGTAAAGTAGAGATAGGTGTTTAACATCCAAGTTCAACAAGGTATAGAGTGAAAGGATCGAAGACTCAGCTCCCTTGGCCCTCGGAACTCAGACTGCCGCTTTCAATCATGTGAATTAGATCCATACTTCCAGTTGATGCGACATCAGAAGAAACGAGCAAGGATATTCGTCACATATAAATCCATACTTTTCAAATTCTTCTTTCAGGGAGTCATCGGTTGAACAAAAATAAACGGACATGTATAGATCTCTCATTTTTGGCAGGCTCTGAATTGAACAAATCAACAAAAAGACCTTGAGGGACGTTTCGCTTTATTTGATAGAACAAGTTTCATCATGCAAAACTTGCAACTACTCAAGACCATAAAGATAACAGAACTTTCTCTCGCATGATACATTTTCACAGAGTCGACACACAGTCGACAAACACCTCACTCAGAACCCGTTACGCTCTTGAGCAAACCGTGACATTCGTTTCGGTTTTGGAGCTTCATCTCTCGTTGTTGTCTGATTTTGTTTTGGAGCCAGGTTGGATGGCACTTTGGATATCGGCACACGTTCGACAATCGCTGGGCGTTCTTGAATAATTCCTGAAAATGCTTTCTCTTCCAATGGTCGAGCAGGAACAGTCTTGCTAGGAATTTTTTGCGTTCCAATGCGTGGAATTTCTTGAATTTGATTCTGTGAAGTATCAATTGTAACCGCCGCAGGATTCGGTTTGGGAGTGGTTTTTGTCGGAGGGGGAACGGTTGTTTTTTTGGGTACTTTTTTAGAGGTGGCGTTTAGGAATCCCTTGTTCCATCCACTTTTTGACACTGCTGTATTGAGTGTTGTCTTTTTGCTTTCATGTTTACCTCGTAGTTGCTGATGGTTTTCTTCTTCTTCTTCCAATCGCGCCAACTCGTCCAATCGTTGCGACAATTGTTGATAGTCTTGGTCCGACAACGATTTCAAGGTTTCTTCTTCGTCTTCCTCCAAGCTGGTCGATGAATCTCGTCGTTCTTCTAAAACCATATCCATCCAATTATCTTCTTTACTTTCTCCAAGATCAAGATTCAAAAGTGCTTCCAATTGTCGATTCATATCCACGACATTGGCACTGAGTGGATTGCCATTTTGATCATATTCTTCTCGAATATCCACAAAGGCATGAGTAGCAGATGGTTGGGATGGTGGCGGTTTTTTAGCGGATAGGGCCGTACTATTGGTAGAGGAAGTTGTGAACTTTGGTTTTTGTGACATTGCAGATTTCGGTTGGGGTTTTGGAAATGACGTTGAGGAAAATTGGGTCAACCAATCTCTGGCTTGTGATAAGGTTACTTGGATGCTGTCATTGGGCGGAGAGTGCGTTGCACCAGAAGATGTCGGCATCTTGGATGACGATGATGGAAATGATGACGACTGTCTTGTAGAAACGACGTGTACCATTTCGTTGTCATCTTGAATTTCAGGTTGTAGTGTTCCACGAACAAAGGCATACTTGGTCAAAGGAACCAGTACTTGGCGGCCTTGCAAACGTGCGGTAGTCGTTTGTAACAAATCATCGACTTGACTGGTCGACAATGAAGGAGGTGATGCATCGGACAATGAGGACGAGGATACTTGTATTTGTGATTCCATGATGGACGTATTGGTTCCGGCAACACAATAAAAATGGAGAATCGCACAGTCCGTCAAATCCGCTTCGTCCTTGTTTCGCGTTTTCACTGGCAGGACTGGATGGCTGTATGTATGTGGCGTCGGTACGATGTACGATCCACTTGTACCAGGTACATAACTACCGGTACCGGTACCTGGTAGCTACCTTGTGCCGGTACTCACAGTGGGTACATGCACCTTACCGAATTTTTCCTACCGGTACATTGCCATACGAATTTGTTGCCATTTCCTCGCTGCTCGGTTCTTCTTGATACTTCTTTTGGCTAGGCGTCGTTCTTTGCATCATCACTTGTTCTCCGCGGCTCAGCACTCACTAGGAGGATGAGACGAGAGCGAGGCTGCAGCCAGCCAGGTAGGTTAACTAAGCAATAGAGGAGCTAGAGTAGTAACTATGTCGATCTGTCTCTTTTATTCTTACTATTTTAAACCCTACTACAGAACCGTATTGTAGCACCAACAACAAGAATGAGGACGATCATGGCATATCCCGTATTGATAGCGCGATAGCTTGTGTACGTCATCATGAAACCTTCATTCCTTCATAGTAGCTAGTACTACCTAAAAGCAGCTTAATTAACATCCAGACCATGCAACCGAGAAAGTTTTCAACGTCGTAAGTCTGTCATCATCGTTGTCAGAGTTAGGATCATCATAATCAAAGGTTTCCAACTTGAACAAACCCGTGATTGTAGTGTTAACCAGTGACACAAGACTTTGAAACAATTCCAACTTCACCCCGTCGCCCTTGACATCTTCATCATATGTTACGAGGGCATAGTCAAGGTCCTTGATGGTGGAATTGAACTGGGTACTGTTGACCGTGACGTTACAAAAGTTGATGAAACCATCGGCACCAGGATCTTCTTCTACCACCTCCTTAGGGCCAGGAAGCCTTCGTTGTTCTTGTTCACCACGTGTTGTTGCCACACGTTGAGCACGACGACGGTTGCGATTGCGTCGACGACGACTAGGATCGGCCTCGAATTCACATGATGCTTCAATAAGAGAAGGACCACACGCAGCAGTGTCACTGATGTCCCCTGAAATGGTGCTGGAGACCGAAACAGAGCTGAGCAACAAGAGGAGGACAGAAAGTCTCATGGTGATGCAAGGGTGGTGATGATAGAATTTAACTCGTCAGACGACGCGAGAGTTTCTTCTTGTTTTTTGGCTGCGCTTGTTGCAAAGTCTTTGTTTTTATGACACTTTTCTGGACCCAAAGTTTCCTTCTTGGTGATGGATCATGTCATTACATGCAAGATTTTCGTGTGTCATCCATTCACGCCTGACTATTTCTTGTCAACAAAAATGGCTGGTGCCGTTCCAGTTATTTTTGGCGCATCGGCAGCCATGGTCGAATCCAACGTTTTTTGGGGACTGACTGTGAAGCAGTATATGCCGTCAAAGTTGCGCGTACCTGGTATACCATGTACCAGTAAACAATTCCTCCTTGAATTTTCCCGTGTCTTGCCGCCTTTTTGTACTCACGGTTCTGAAGTTGCCACCTGGGTACGGGAAACCCGCTTATCGGGTGTTTAACAGAAGTTGACACGTAATTGGTGATGCGTTTACACTTTCCATCAAGCACTTATGGACAATAATCTACTTTTAGGAATATTATGTATTCACATCAAGACTGGCTGAGTGTACGTAATGTACCGAATTGAGCAAGACACACAACAGGATACTTAGTCCGCGTGCAACACAATAAATGGGTTTGTCGCGCCGTTCAAGGACCAGTACTTGTCTTAGGCAAACATGATGTTCTCATTGTCATTGATGAAATAGTAACGGTAGTATTCAGACAATGATTGCAACAAGAAGGCAAGCACATTGATCACTTTATAATCATGTGAGTAAAGAATGTACAGAGCATTTCACCACTGATGACCAGTCCAATTGTCATTCCAAGATGCCTTACTTGACAGTGGCTTAATAACTTCTTTCAAGCCATCAGGACGATGGCATCCCTGGTCCCACAAGACTGGGATGAGCAAAGTGGTACCTGGTGGTAGGAAGGGGGGTGGCCGGAGAAGAGGAAGGGAAATACAGAAAAGGGACGATGGGAGCAAGGGTTCTTTGTAAGGGGGCAGGGAGGAGGGCGCCATGATCACATGATTATCACTTGCTTCTCATCGGCCAAAGAAGAAGGAAGCACGTTGCTTGCTTCGGATCATTCTTGGCTGAAAAGGAGCGAGATAAGCCTGGGAAGGTGAAGATCATACTTTTGTTCTTGTTTTGGTCTTGGCTACCTTGATACTTTGGTAGTAGATCATAGCCAGCTTTCTTGTACTAGCGAAGTGAACATGAAGCTAGCTCTAGAAATTTGTTCTCCTCCGCCTGTCGTGGTGGTGTTGGTGAGCGACGACGAGGAGGAGTTGTTGTTCAATATTGCTTCTTCTTGGAGTGGAAGTAGACTAGCTAGTGGTCGCATTGGACAGCGCTCTGATTTTTTGTCATGGAGGCCGCAATCATGCATTCATGGTATTGGTAAAAGTAATGCATTGCTTTCTGCCTGGTCACGGTCGAAAGAGTCGATTCGTCTGTTCGTGTCACAGTGTGCAGCAGGTACCGAAAAACCCTACCTGGTACATCGTTCCTGTACCTCCGAGAAAAGTCAAGCCTAACTTTGTGCAAGTGTGTTGTCGGGGGGTTGATTGTTCCACTCTAAAGACCATTGCGCATTCCAAAGAAAACGAAAATGGTGAATCCAACATCCGGGACGTTGCCAGTGTTATCGAGTGGATCACATCATCAACGAAGAACTTTTACGTTGCCCTGTGGCACTGGTCGACAATTTCAATTTCGTTCGGACAATATCATGGATACTATTATGGATACCGTGGCTTCGATTGTGGAAAAAATTGTCTTGATTCTGGGTCCGCTTTTGATTTGTTTTGCCACGACAATTATTGCGGGTTTGAGTTGGACGTTCTTTACCATTCTTCTGCCCATGATTCAACGCAAACATCCCAATAACATGTGGATCCTAGCGGCACATATTGCCATGGTCTTGTTTTTGTTGGTGGAAATTTGTTTCAATTACTACATGTGTGTACGAACTCGTAACAAGGGACCCAACTACGATAAAGTTGTGCGTGAATTGGCCTTGGCTACCAATTTTGATTTTCCAGAAACCCCCCAAGAGGTAGAAACCTTTCGTCGAGATTATGAAATGCGCATGACGATTCGAGTCCAACGACGACGACAAAAGGAACAACAACAACAACAGCAGCAGCAACAACAACAAGCACAACAATCTCAACAATCACTTGTGCTACAAAATGACGAAGAACTCGGCAACAATGACGTACGGATACACTCGGCTTCGGAATCTCCCGCTGCTGCAGCGGTCGAAACAGGAGAGGCCAAACTCCGAAAGAGTACACTGACCAAGTCATCAGCACCCATGGCGACGAAACAACAACCACTACCATCACCACAACAAGTTCGGAGTTGGATGTTCATGGCACCAGATGAATGGGGTTATTGTCAACGGTCGAATCAACCCAAACCACCACGATCCCATTATGATCATGTTAGCCGAACATTAGTCTTGTGTTTGGATCATTACTGTCCCTGGATGTTCAATGCAAGTACGTATTGGTTTGTTTGTTTTTGTTTGTTTTCTACACCCAATATGAAACAATATGGAGCATTGTGAAACACATGCCTTTATATTTGCACAAGTACTCGTTGGGTCACCTAACCCCACCCTTTCCTTTCTCCTCGTCTCTCTCCACACATAAAGTTGGCTATTTCAATTATCGATACTTTTGTAATTTTTTGTGGTTTGTGGAATTGGCCATGATGTATGGTGCCATTTTATCCTTTGAACCTTTTGAAAATACCACGGGACCCTTGTATCGACAACAATTGAACCACTATCGCCAAACGGGACAATGGGTTCGACTGGTTCCCATGATGGTACCCACCACGGCCGAACGATTACCCATTTCCTTGGCATTCATGCTCTGTTTGGCGGTGGGATTGGCTGTGGCGTGTTTGGGTGGATTTCACTTGTATTTGGTCTTGACGGCTCAAACGACGATTGAATTTCATGGCAATTTTGCCAATCGACGCAAGGCCCATCGTCTCAACAAGAAATGGACCAATCCCTATAGTTTAGGATGGAAACGCAACTTTCAACAAGTGTTTGGTGCATCCATGCCCATTTGGCAAGCCATTGTAATTCCCTCGACGCGAGAACCCGAATTTTTACCCTTGCCCATGCGAGGCGAGGATGGAAAGCGTGCCAAATATCAATCCTACCTAAACGACGACAAGGACAACAAAAAGGAGGTTGGGTTTGCCGTCTAGAGATGTAGTAAACTTTTTTGTTCCTATAAGGGATAGCCTACTAACACTACTACTATCATGATATCTGTGAATTTTAATTCCTAGGGTTTTAGATCTTGACCATCCGGTCCTACCACTCCCTTTTGCAAGACGACATTACCATAGGGACGTCGTTCCAAGGTTTGTACAACGGCAAAGCAAGTTCGTGCCTCTTCATAAAAATCAAATCGTTCAATGGGACCCATATTCACATCGGCAGCATGTTGTTCAATGGCAGCCTTGGATTCATCCAAGACTTGTAGTCCCGCCTCGGGCAATTCCAATCCCAACGAGGGCGACATGAACAAGACGGGTGTCTCGACAAAGTAATCCAAGGGCAAGACGGAACAAATGGCCGACAGTGCTTCGGGAAGCGATGTTGTCAAGACGATGCATTTCTGCGTCGTGGTCTTGGTTGCCACTTCGGCTGCTGGAAAATTGCAATCACACACACACAACTTGTCCCCATGCCCCATACTTCGAAGTATATGGAGTAAATCTGCTGTCAATAATGGATCGATACCCTTTAAAAGTCCCATGATGATGAAGATGATGAATGACGATGTCTTGCAATCCGATTGTGCGAGAAGACGAAGAAGCCAAGTCCCACAATGATGACAGGTAGTGAGGGAATCTGCATGGAATCCCAAAAAGCGTTCTATCGGTCACTTGGGTCATGATGGTTTGATCGGGGTATCCAAAGCATAAGATTTCATTGGATACTTGCCCTACGATTCCTGACAACGGCAAGACCGGGGTAACGATGTGATGATCGCGATCTTCCTTTCAAGATTCCGTCATCACAATGCCCACACGCTACTAAAAAAATCCAAGTGGGAACGAACAAGAACAACGAGAACCACCCCCCCTTCTCCCGACTGCAAGTGTCATAAAAACTTTTTCTTTCATCTATCGTGATTACATCCTCAACCAGATACGCTTGACCTGGATTGGCTGTGTTGACTGTGAAGAAAGAAATAAAAATAGCAAAAGGAGAAGAAGAATGATGGAAACGTTGCTTTTCGTGCTGGCCATTCCAGTCTTTGTGGTGGATCTGGTCTGGTACCTGGTGACAGTCGTCATTGCCGCCGTGACGGGCCAAGGCGTCAAAAGCCGCAAAAATCAAGATGGGTTGTACAGTGTCATTCGTGGAACGGCCACCGAGAACCATGGTGCACCCCGTAGTGTCACCAAGGATCCACTCATTGAAACCTTTGGAGATGCCACGACCGTCTATGAAATGATTCAATCCGCCATTGAAACGTATGGCGAACATCGCATTGCCATGCAACATCGCAAATTTGTGGAAATGAAAAAACTTCATGAGAAGGATCGATTTCCCACCAAGGTTTTTGACGATGCAGCAGGATTTACCACTATTACCTATGCGGAAATGGGCAAGACCTTTCAGAATTTTGGCAAAGGTCTTCGTGAAATTGGCATGACATCCATTCCCCCCCATGACCCCAATAATTTTGATGCTGTCAAGGGGGATTTCAAAATGGTCATCTTTGATGATACTTGTGCTCAATGGACCATGGCCCTGCATGGTGCCCTTTCGCAGAGCATGACGGTAGCCACCTGCTACGCCACATTGGGTCCCGAAGCCGTGGTATCCGCCGTCCAGGAAACCGATGCTGCCACCTTGGTGATTAATTGGAACAATGTCGAAGCCTTTGTCAAGCGAGCTAATGAAATGCCATCTCTCAAGGCCATTATTGCCACTCCCAATGAAATGCCACAAAATACTACCATTTACCGACCACCAGGAGGATCCAAGTTGAAAGTCTATTCCTTTGATGAAATTGTCACCATGGGCGAGAAGAGTTCGTATTCGGTAAACCCTCCCAAGGTATGTGCATTGATGAAGGATGGATTTTGCTCTATTCCTTTCTATAAACTTGATCGAACCCGGATCTAACCGAAATTCCATAATTCTTGCCGGGAACCATAAACATCAACCAACACAGCCTTCAGATGTGGCCGTCATCATGTATACGAGTGGATCAACAGGAAAGCCCAAGGGAGTTGTTATGCGACATTCCAATTTGGTGGCCGGCATTGGTGGAATGATTACCAATGTCAACCTTCGACCAGGCCAAGAACGATTTGTTTCCTATCTCCCCTTGGCACATATTTTGGCACTTCAAGGTAGGGACCCATTTTCGTGTTGGTTGGTTACTGCTGCTTCACCATTTGTTGCGTATTTGCACTCACTCACTGTAATCGTGACTACACGTGACTTGCATAATAATCATGGTCTTGTAGTTGAAACTGCATTACTAAGTGTTGGTGCAACATTATCCTACACGGATCCTCGTGAAATGGCTCAATCCTTGAACATGTTTACACCCACCATCTTTGGTGGTGTTCCCAAGGTATATGAAATGCTGCAAATGGGCTTGCAGGCGAAACTTCACAAGGGCCCTGCCCCAGTCCGTTTGATTTTTGAGACGCTCGTGAAGTGGAAAATGTTTGTTTTGAAAAAGGGTGGAGATACGCCGTTGTCCAACAAATTTTTTGCCTTGATTGGAAAAAAGTTGTTTGGTGGTCAATTACAATTTGCCGTTACCGGTGGTGGTCCCATGGGAGAAAGTCTTCATTATTTTTGTCGAGCCGTATTCAATTGTCCGATTATTCAAGGATATGCACTCACCGAAACGTGCGTGGGAGGCTGCTTTCAAACTTTGGAAGATACTCGAACGGGTGTGGTCGGACCACCCGTTCCATGTGTCGAAATCAAGTTACAAAGCGAGCCCGAGATTCAAGATGCCAATGGCAATCCATACTTACACACGGACCGCGTTGGAAGCAAGGGAGAACCAATCTTGGGTCGTGGCGAAGTCTGCTTTCGTGGTCCGAGCGTATCCGTTGGATACTTTAAAAGTCCAGAAAAGACCAAGGAAGCCTATGATGACGAAGGATACTTTCATTCGGGGGATATTGGACAGTTCACCAAGGACGGAGTTATTCAAATCATCGATCGTAAGAAGAATCTAGTAAAACTCAAGGGTGGTGAATATGTTGCATTGGAAGCCATGGAAACAGCATTTTCGGCGTCCAAGTATGTCAGTGCCATTTGTGTCATTGCCAGCGGAGAGCTGGATAGTCCTCTGGCCATTGTCTTGACCCATTTGGGCGCCCTCAAACAATGGGCCAAGGATCGTGGATTGTTGGCTGACGACGCCAAAGCCCTGTCCGAGAATGAACAAGCTCGGGACGAAGTTCTCAAGAGCATGATTGCCGAAGGCAAACAGGCCGGCTTGACTAGTTTGGAGTTGCGCCTCAAGGATTGTTGTCTCATTACCGAAGACGAGTGGAAGCCAGGCCATGGTATGACCGCCTCCATGAAATTGGACCGTCGATCCATTTACAAGATTCATGCCAAGGAATTACAGGAAATGTACCAAAGAAATGGAATCGAAATGAAGGAATAGAGAAACGTATAATATTGGCTGGTAGGATTCTTTTTCATCGCTTCTTTTTTCATTGTCTCTGTTTTGAATTTCGTTCGCTTGTTTGGTGCCTTTACCATCTCTACTCGACGATCGGCTCCAAGGCCAGGAGACATGGATTTTGTTTCGTTCGTGGACAAAGAGGCATCGACGCAACAGTATCACACTCTTGTGAAAATTTAAATGTAGCGCCAAGTTCATCACAAATCTTTGTAGCCCATGGTTTTGAGGTAAATGGCAATGGTTCGTTGGAGTGCTGCCATGGTGGGTACCGTCATTCGTTCAACAAAATATCCATCCGCACTCACTATATATACCGTTAATCGATCGGTGGGAAGATCCACTTGCACAATTTCGTCGCGATGATTCTTGGTTGCTGCCCCACTGCGTGGCTTGACGGCGAATAAGTGTTGGACCCAGGGATGAGTCTCAATGGCACTCTCTTCTTCCAATATCACCACTTTGGGTTTGGCATGAGGTTTAATGTGAATTCCTTCTCCCAAATCAATCGGAAGAATGACAAATTCTACCTTGAGACCAAATTGCTCATGCAAATGTTCCATCATTTCATAATAATAAAAGGCCATGCCGGGAAGAAGTGGTAAAATGGAAATGACCGTCACGTAACCTTCAAAACGATCGGCATCAACCCGTTTTCCTTGAAAGGTACGCAGGGTCCCTACCGAATACAAGGCTTCGGGATTATTGGCGGTACCCTTCATTCCTTCTTGTTCCAAATATTTGGTACACATGGCCGGACATTGCACATAGACATGCATAAAAATATCGGATTGACAATGAATCAAAATCGAACGACAATCCTTACGTATATCAGTATCAAAAGGAGCCAACTTGACACGGTCCGGCAGTTGAAAGGGATTGTTGGTTTCGGGCGTCCTTTCATCCCCGCCATCAATATCAGTCGATGCCATCCTCCGGTCGTCGTCGTCGTCGTTTTCATTGTTGCCAGTACTTGAATCACGTCGTTGCGGAGGTGGTGGATCCAATTTCTGTGCCTGAATGATCCAACAATAGTCGAGGATGGCAATCACCACTACTGTGATTAGGATACTGAACCGAAGTATGCTCATGAGTTACTTCCGAGCTGCAGTAAAAATGGAGGAGATTCCAAAAATACAAAAACTACGGTACATTTTTATTCTTCCACGTGTCGTAGTACTCTTTGATCACTTTTTTGGTCTGTACGACGTAAGTCGCCGTGATGAAGGCAGCATCCTCACTGTCATTTATTCACAGTCAAAAACAACAACGATGGTCTGCGTTATTAGCATCATGTTTTTCAATTTTATTAGGCTTTACCATGGCTGATGCATCACTACGGCACATGGAAAACATTTTGATTCACAAGTGATTGCCTCTTTTTGGGTCCTTGATCAGTGCCTATCTCTTTGGAAGAACGGCTGGAACCTTTGAGGCTGATAATCGCATTGCCAAAGCCTACCTGGCCGATATTGGCAACAGGGATGGCAAATTACGACGATATCTTGCCTTACGATGCGGCTCCTACCATGGCCTTTTGTCGGGCCCATGCGGGCTTGTATACTGTTTGACTTCTGAAATTGTCTTTTTGATATATAAAATATAAACCACCAGCACCACCAGCATTGATGTCGCCACCAGTCTGATACACACGACCGGTTCCCTTGCCTTTGTTATTGGAATTTCGGCCGCCGCCTCGGTGAGCTGCGATGTTTGTGGCCGCGTTCGTCCCAGATGTCAAGTAAGCAAGGAGAGACAACCGAACAAAAAGCAGAAGGCATTGACCATATTAGGGGTTGGGCCTGAGGAAGCTCCTGTAGAAAGGGCAGTGACATGTACTCCGATTTTGGGAGTCGTGAATTGGTGCACGTATGTGGAATCCTTTTCACTCCCACGAAAAACCGGTAGAAAAAACAAGACGAAACATGCGTTTTTCGGAATCCGTGCAATTTACCGGATTTCTTCACCTGGAAACCCCAGATGGGCAAGGAAAGTTCATTTTTCTTTCCCATTGGAATTTGGATTTGGTGTACTACTAGCGAATTCCGCCTCCTTACCGCAATACCATATTGTACTAACGTTCGGAAGCAGTATCATCATCATACTCCTTCTCCTCTCCAAGCATCCAGCATGTCGTCAGATTCGTTGGAAGAAGCCAAAGACGACAAAGGCAAACGTCAACGAATGGAGACAGTGGACAAACAAGACCATGTCAACAAGGACAGATTTGTCTATGTACTCTTTGTAAAATCCTTGAATTGGGACGAGAGAAAAGATCCGATACAACATTCCATCCAAGGAGTCTTTTCTTGCTGGGAAGATGTAGTTGCAGCGGCAGGGAAGGCACGTTGCTACTTGAGTGAATATGGTACTTTCGACGAGGCGATTGCAGCAATGAGCAGTGAAGACAGTGATGACTGTGATGACTGTGCGGAATGTTTGGTAGATCATCGCAAGGATCCACCACCATCCGATGACTTTTGGTCAGGCCTTTATCATGACCGCGACTGGCTATTGATCTATCTTGGCGACGATGACGAATACTGCTATGATGAGGTGCGTGTCGAGAGAGTTCGATTTCAGGAGTAAAGGTGTGTATATGTCCTTCTCCTACTAGCTTTTCATATGAACTAGAATTCCTATACCAAGCCCATGTCTACAGATGATATCAAGAACAAGATGACTTGGTTGTACTACTAACTATCATGTAAATGGATTTTTTCCTAGTGTGCTCATTACCTTGTTTCCTGAATCAGGTGTAGTGATGTCTGCGTGTAATGAGACCCTATCTTCAGTTGAGAACATTCAGAACTAACGAGATGACTTGGTCGTGATGTATACTTACAGACCCGCATCTCGCTTCAATTTTTCAATGCATAGTCCACTTGGCTTTCGGACTTGCTGCTGTTCGAGGAGGAGGAGGAGGAGGAGGAGGACGATACACTGCTACCAACGTACATTTGCAACGTGGTTGCCAGTGACTCCCAAGACCAGTCCCGTCTCCGCATGAACAATGGATCTTTTCACCTGAAAACCCCAGATGTATCAAGGGAAATCATTTTAAAAAAATGGATTTGGTGTACCGCATTGTTCGCACCCACACAACAACAACGTTCACCCCTTGACCTACATCATGAGAATGCTCGTTGATCGTAGCATCCTAAGGCGCTTTTGCTCTGTCACTGTGCCTCGCGTTCCCAGTTTGAGAGGTCATTTGCCCAGTTGCAATCACCGTCATTATCAACAATCACGACACTTGACTACAAGCCTGAAGTATCATGACACTCCTTCTCCTCTCCAAGCATCCAGCATGTCATCCGAGTCGATGGAGAAAGCCGACGACGACAACGGCAATCGTCAAAAAATGGAGACAGTGGACAAACAAGACCATGACAAGGAGGACAGGTTTGTGTATGTACTCTTTGTAAAATCCTTGAATTGGGAAGAGAGAAAAGATCCGATACGCCATTCCATCGAAGGAGTCTTTTCTTCCTGGGAAGATGTGATTGCAGCGGCAGGTGAGACAGATTGCCACTGGAGTGGTTATGGTACTTTCGACGAGGTGATTGCAGCAATGAGCGATGAAAACAGGGAGGACAGTGACGGCAGCGACGACATCGTGGCATGTGCGGACTATTTGGTAGATCATCGCAAGGATCCACCACCTTCCGATGACTCTTGGTCAGTCCATCGTTATCGCTGCGAGAGGCTATTGATCCATCTTGGCGACAAGGACCACGACATGTATGATGAGGTGCGTGTCGAGAGAGTTCCATTTCTGGAGTAAAGGTATGTCTATGTCCTTGATCCAAGTTTTTCATAGGAACTAGAAATTCCTATACCAAGACCATGTCTACACATAGTATCAAGAACGAGATGACTTGGTGATACTACTAACTAATCATGTAAATGGATTTTTTCCTAGTATGCTCATTACTTTGTTTCCTGAATTAGATGTGGTGTTGCTTGCGTAGAACGAGACCCTATGTACAGTTGACAACATTCAGCACTAACGAGATGACTTGGTCATGATATATGCTTACAGACCCGCATTTCGCTTCAATTTTTCGTCCACTTGGGTATGGTGCTCGAAGGGGAGGAGGACGAAGAGGATGCAGTGCGACCTTCACCAAGGAGTCCCTCGAATCTATTCAATTCATCATCGACCGAACTCGATGCCTCGAGAAGAAGCTTGCATTGGGCTTCAATCGATGATTCGACCTTTTCTTCCATGCCAGTAAAGGCATCCATACTGGTCTTGCCGGTCAAACCTCCCAACATGTCATGGACTTTTTGTGGGATTGCGCCGTTCGGGCTGGGATAGCCAACATTTCCTTTTGAATAAATGTATTTTCTAGAGTCGTACGGTTACAACCTGGGCGAATCACTTGCCATTAGTGCATGCTCAAAAGTTCCTCTCCCAAGGC
Organism: Nitzschia palea; assembly: GCA_019593585.1. Lineage (NCBI taxonomy): Eukaryota > Bacillariophyta > Bacillariophyceae > Bacillariales > Bacillariaceae > Nitzschia > Nitzschia palea. The sequence goes on along the minus strand of SWEM01000228.1, from coordinate 30,029 downwards.
CTCGTCCGGATATTGGAAAGAGAAATCGACATCACCAATCACTTCCAAGGATATCCAAAAAAAACCACATACTTGAACATTGTTTTGTGGGGCGCAGAGCTTGTAAACAAAACGAGTCTATGTACCCAACGACCTTCTTACTAAACGTACGTAAGTAACATGTTACTACGTACTGAAACAACTTCTTCTGCTCATCACCTTGAATTCACAATCGAAAGTCAGGACATGGTTTCAAGTTGAAAGAGCATTGTCCATACAATAGCAACAACATCCAAAACATCCAATACTACCAACAACAAGTAGTGCCCCAGTACTGTCATAGATGATGAAAAATATGAGCGATTGGGTATTGGAAACTTTCATGCCCGAGTCCGATGCCTTGATGCATTTCCTATGCACAGGTTCGACAAGGACGAGAAGAACAAGTGACGGCATACACGACGCAAGCATTGTCACCACAAGGAATACTACGGAATGAATCCGCGCCAAAGCTTCGGTGTCAAGTAGCAGGATCCAACCAACAACGAATTTCCAATCAACATTCATTAACCTCCCCAACCAATATCGTCCGTTATCCGCCCAAGGATCTGTGACACTTGGTTCGGAAACGTTGAAGTATTCTTCGTGGGAACAAGAAGCAGTCGTAGGAGGATCATCATCATCATCATCTACCACAACCGCTTACATGTCGTCTGCATTGAAGTTGGCTGATCAAGTTTCAACATGCAGCTTTGCCTATTCGGCACCAGCTGCCCAAATGCAATGGATTACAAGTCCCGAAGAGTTGGAAACATTTATCCAAGCAACGAAACGATCGATCTACCATCCACGTTGTAGCTCCTTTTTGTTGGCGGGTATTCAATGGCGGATCATGTTTGACTTTCGGCAAAGTCTTTTGAAATGCACCACCAGCACGACCACTGGTCCTGTCGCCACCAGTCGGATACACACGACAGGTTCCCTGTCCTTTGTCATTAGAATTTCGGTCGCCGCTTCTTGGTGAATGCTTGTGGCCAAGTTCCTCCAACATGTCAAGCCACAAAAAAAGATGCAGCGAGAGATAACCGACAAAACGTAGAAGGAAGTGATCATCACAAGGATCTTCCTTGAGGAGATCCGGTAGAGAGAGAGGAAAAATTTGCAACAAGAGACAGACGACAAAACTCAGAAGGAAGTGAGGAGATCCGGTAGAGAGAGCAATGACATGTACGTTCGACCTGGAAGTTTTGAGGTTCAAGTACTGTGACTCTCAGTGCTATAGAAACGACATTTCCAATGTATACTTTGTAACGTGATTGGCAGTGAATTCCCGACTCGATGTAATTTCCCCCCCAACGGAATTCTTCACCTGAAAACCCCGAATATGTTCGAGCGTCACCTGAAAACCCCAGATGTGCAAGGAAAGTAAAAATTTGGATTTTGGTGTACTTACTGCCAACACGTTGTCCTACATCATGCAATTGTTCTTAGCTTGTAGCATCCTAATGTGCTTCCGCTCTGTCACGGTGCCTCGTGTTCATGGTTTGATGCCCAGTTGTAATCACCATCATTATCAACAACAACGACACTTGACTACAAGCTTGAAGTATCAGCATGCTCCTTCTCCTCTCCAAGCATCCAGCATGGCGTCGTCGGAGTCGCTGGAGGAAGCCGACGACGACAACGGTATTCGTCAACAAATGGAGACAGTGAACAAACAAGAGGACAGATTTGCGTATGTACTCTTTGTAAAATCCGTGGATGTCGGGGATAGACGTTGTCCGATACATCATTGCATCCAAGGAGTGTTTACTTCCTGGGAAGCTGCGGTTGCAGCGGCTGGTAAGGCACGTTGCTATGGTCGTGATGAACTGACTTTCGACGAGGAGGTTGCAGCAATTCGCCCTGACGAGGTTGCTGACGATGCTCGCGCATATCGACAACCGCGAGATGATTAATTCTCTGAGTTGGACCGACTTTTTGATGAAGGCTCGCGATTGATCTATTTCGGCCTTGAGAACGGTGACTATTATTATGCAGTATATGTCAAGGAAGTTCGATTTCATGAGTAACTGTAAGTCAATGTGTAGTTCCTTCAATATTCGAATATCAACATGAAATGGTGTGCCTTGCAGACACCAAGACCATGTCTACTGATGATAACAAGAGCGAGATGACTTGGTTATACTACGAACTGATCAGGTAATCGGATTTTTTCCTAGTAAGATCATTACCTTGTTTGCTGAATGAGATGTAGTGTTGCTTGCTTATAACGAGGCCCTATCTACAGTTGATAAATATAATATTCAGAACGACAAGACTTGGTCGTGATAGATTCTTACAGACCCGCATCTCGCTTCAATTTTTCCAATTCATCGTCCACTTGGGTATTGGACTTGCTGCTGCTGCTCGAAGAGGAAGAGGAGGAGGACGATGCACTGCTACTATCGCCAAGTAGTCCCTTGAGTTTTTTCAATTCATCATCGACCGAACTCGATGCCTCCAATAGCTTGAATTGGGCTTCAATCGATGATTCGGCACTACCCGGCAAAAAGTTGCCACCAACACTTCCCATTTCGGCACTGACTTCGGCAGCAGCCTCCAAGGCCTCAACTTTTTCTTCCATGCGAGTAAAGGCATCCATACTGGTCGTGCCCGTCAAACCTCCCAACATGTCATTGACCTTTTGTGTGGATTGAGCCGTTCGGGCTCGGGCCGCCAACATTTCCTTTTTGGATTTACTTTCTAGAATTTTCTTTTCCAACATTTGCATTCCTTCGTACAATTTATCAATCGATTGAGCTTGCAAATCAATTTGTTGTTGCAAATTGGCTGCCTCGTCCGTTTGGGCCTGACGACGACTCAGAGCCTCGCGAGCCAATTCCTCATTGCCCTTTTGCAAGGCCAATTGAGCGCGTTGGTACCAATCCTTGGCCATACTATCACATTGTTCCTTTTGTTTGAGCAATCGACGTTGAGTGGCGGTTATTTCGGCATAGGATTGACGGATTTTGACCAAATCATTCTAATTCCGAGAACGAGAAAAAAGGTTAGAAGGAGATGTGTGAAACATGGAATGCGAGACTTGTGGTAGAACCAGCATTGCACGGCATCGAGGTCGTTTTCAGTACATTGTATCTAGCACTTACTTGCATATCTTCCAGAGCCTGAGACATAATCTTTTCGGGATCTTCCAAATTCTTGAGAATATTATTCAAGTTGGACTTGGCCACGCGGGAAAATCGGTCAAAGAGATTCATTTGAAGGGCCGTAGTCGAATGGCTACCTCGGGATGACACCGAGACGAGATTCTGACCTGGTTGATACACGGCAGGGAGAGCATTGCGAGAGGATGTCACAAACGCTGGGGTAAAGGCATCGTTTGAGGGTGTCATCATCATGGTCATGGCCACACACATGGCACTGGTAAGGATTAGCTTGGTCATGGTCTTGGCTATATTTTTACTAGTTGTAGCAGTTGTTGCTGTATAATATACACCGTCAACAATCCTTCTTGTCTAATGTGAGAGGATGTGATTTTGTGTAGACTCGACCGATCAATGGCCAAAGGAGTCGCAACTGCCACGAATCGAATATCAAGGGAAAAAAGGAAGTCTTCAAGTTTCGACGATGGAGGTTGATGATGAGATGACGAATGACGAGAGCATCGCCCCGGTCGGAACATCCACGTAGCCTTGGTACTCATCGGTATGCCTGCTGCATTCAATATACTGAAACGTCATCAGTGCCACGGGTAGAGGGTAGATCCAACTACGACTGACACAAAATTCTGGTCCGATGGGTCGAACTTCCGAAGCGCCACGTGGAGGGAGGAGAATGGAGGCCGACAAGGCAAATTCCAATCCACGACATTGCCGATCACACACTCTATGATACATATAAAGTCTCTTGGTCAACCAAGACAAGTTCCCTGTCCCACAACTTTTTACATTACCCTTTTTGATTTTATTGTTGGTGGGTGCCAAGATAGAAGAGTAGAATAACATGGTAGCCATTATTCTTCCGGCACTATCCGTCGGATTGACGTTGACGGCGGCATTTTTCTTGTATCCTCGATTACCCAAATATTCCTTTCAAATTCGATCCGTGGCTCCACGATGGTTTCCTCAATCGGGATTTCGTGCTCAGTTGGGAGCTTGGGTCCGTTTGAAAAATGATAATCATATTGAAATTGATATCCATGCCTTGTCCTTTGATTTGTATTATCCTGACCTATCGGGGACTATACAATTATTGGGTAATGTCCAAGATACTCGAATCCATCTCTTGCAACAACAACAACAAGAAGAACAAAAACAAGCAACCAATTTGGATGCCTCAGAACGAGATGCGGTAGCAGTCGTGGTGAAGGAAAATGCCACTGCCCTGGCTTCGGAAGATGCTCCACTTTGGAAATTGGGAGCCCGGCAACAATTTGAAACGTATGATCATGTATGGATGGCACCCATCGGAGGATTGAGTGTCGTGGGGAATTTTGCCTGGGACATGTTAGTAAATTATGGTATTGTTCAAGTTCAATCGACGGGTGCTGTGCATTTAAAGGCCAATGGTCAAATTCCCATGACGTTGAACATTCTATGTGATAATGTACTGAATGTTTGGACATTGGAAATGAAAGGAGTGCATTGTGAATTGGACAAGCTGGATATTGGATGGAAGGATATCCCTACTGCCATGGATATATTACGTCTCCGATTATTACGACCCAGAAGTGAATTGACACAAAAAATTGAAGATCAAAACATGAGGGCTATCGCAGTATAAAGGGAACCTGATAGAGGCGACCCGACACGCAAATACTGTGGCGAACTCTTTCATTGACAGGCATGTCTGGGTCCAAGTTTAGGGCAAAGATCCCAAAATGCAATTCTTTTGCGACCATCGTTGCAACCCCTAAAAGGGTCCGGTAACATTTGTTACCGTGCGCATGTTTTGGGGAGTAATCCGGATTCCTGCCGTGGAGTGATACATTGACACACGAGTCCTGCCACAAACTGCTATGTTGGAGTTTTTTACACCCACTATAGTTTATGGAAATTGCCCATACCACTGTTCTAACGTTGGTGTAGTTGTGTAATTTGTGCAAGGATGGTAGAGATTTTCATGAGAAAGGATCAAGTCTATGTTTATGTTTGCTATGAATGTACTGGAAAGTCATAGAGATAAATGGGACAACCAGCTCGTGAAGTCTTGTCCATTTTGGTAGGTTCCCAACAATGAATTTTAAACATGTAGCTCACAATCCGAAAAGGACGGCGTTGTTGTTGTCGGGTTTCGACCAAAGACTCTAAAAGTGGCAAGAGTTTTTGAATCCCCTTGGGTACAATAAACAAATAAATAGCAGTAGCATCATCGATCAATGTAAGTTCCGTACAAGTGGAAGGAGTAGTACATGATCGTTCGGTCGATACCATCATGGGCAGTTGCAAGGCATCTCCCAGCCGAATATCCACACGACTTTGAATTCCTTGGTTTTCGGGTACTTGTTGAATGGCATGTTCGGCCCTCATGGCAAATATCGGGTCAAGTTCAATTCCAACACAACGCAATCCAGGATGGCGTTGAGCAGCAGCTATTAATAACCTTCCATCGCCACATCCCAAATCAAACAAGACATCGTCGTCCGCAAGTTCCAACAAATGGAATGACTTCTCTTGCACTTCAAGGCCGGAGGGATTAAATGGAGCCAGTTTGAAGGGTTCCGATTCCTTTGTTATATGGTCCGTCGAGCTTGTTGGCGTGGCTGATTCGTTCCGTACTTGTATCGTCATTCTGATTCTATCAAGACTTCCGGTAGCTTATGAGTGAGAAGAGCGTTTGAAATACCTAGTCCGTCGTTTTACCGATCACCGAGTCACAGTCACAATCCATCACACAACGACAGCAGGTATGTGGTATAGGCGGTAGTTCTACTGGGTATATGTATACGTTGGACTTGGGACATAATGGTGACAGTCGCTTCCAGCAATTCCCATTGTTTTCACTGTCATTCAGTTGTCATGTCATTGTTTCCTACTACTCACGTTTTTAGTAGTATGTATTCGTAAAATGATGACTTCATGCTAGTATAGTGGCTTTCACTGCAACAATAACGGATACACTACCAAGAACACGCATCATGACCGGTAAGAGCAACAACGAGGACAGAAGCAATATCTCCGGGCGGAAATCGACTAGTAAAGATGACGACCCCCATTTGTCAAACACGTTCTATCTTTGTACTTCTTAAACAAGCTGGTAATATCTGTAGGTACTTGGCTGGCTTTGTTTTTGTACAAGGGGACCCACCCAGCAGTCCAAATCATGTCCGGCGACGACGACACCACCAGCCACCAGCACCAAACCACTTTCTGGCTGGCTTCTCCACCGACCTAGAAGATGGAAGCGAATATGGAGAGACAGATCTTCATCAGTTGAGCAAGGCAAAAGGTAAGGTAATCCGGTACTAGGACGAACACGCCAACTGTAATTCTTGGGAAACAGATGCGTTGTTTCCGACCCGAGACATGTACCAGGTACATGGTAGAGAGGTACTACCGGTAGCTGGTAGCCTGGTGTACGTGTAAAATCGGAAACCATAAGTTCACCACGTCATGTGACGTAATTGATGATCGCACTAAAAAGAGCATAGTCCTAGTTTGGAAAGGCCGAGACACACCACTCGTCTATAAGTACAAAAATTCTTTGGATCCCCATACCTTGAGAAAAGGCCTGCGCCAACGCCGCTTGCGCCAAGAAGCCCATTTGCTACAAATGGTACAAGGGGCAGTTTGGAAAGTCAGAAAGATTTACGTTGCCGTCTCACATTGGCAATAGAACCGAGTCCTCTCCCTCTCACGTTTCCCAACTGCCATCATGTACTTATTCCATGTTTGCACCTACTGGAATCCACTTCCGGAAAGTACCAAGTCGCGCGATTTGCGATTTCATATCCTCTCCCCCAGCCACTCTGCTCACAATTTCTTCGACCGTCCAGCATCGAACACATTTCAACTTGTCAACACATATTGTGCTTTTGACAATTTGATTTTTGCACCGGTACTTTTCGGTCAACCCTCTACATCGACACCAACAAGTATCAACAAACAGTAACCGCAAAAGAAATCATGGTCTTTGGTTGCTTTGCTCCCATTACTGGCGGTCGCGTCAGTGAGATTGTTCATCAGGAAACAGGATGCTGCCGACCCTCCAAGGATTCTTTGCCACTCTCCAAGCAACAGGACAAGGTCGACAAGTTCTGTGATGATTACCAAAACTTTGTGGACGTCGCCGCTGCTCATGAACGCTTCATCGGCTTTTGGCAGGTGGAAAAGAAACAGGCAGAATCCCTTCCCAGTGACAAGAAGTCGACCAAGCCAATCCTTCGCGCTTTGTACAAGTCGTTCTGGGGAGATTTACTCAAGGCGACCGTGTCCAAGCTGGTCTGGTCGATTCTTTTGATCTTTTCCATTTGGTTCTTTGTTTTTGAAATTTTGGACTTTATCAAGAAACGGGCTAATGAGGGCGTCACTCATGCCAATGAAATGTATGAGTTTTACTTGTGCATTGGTTTCTTTGCATGCATGTTCATCCTTTCGATTGGTATTCAGCAAATGGGAATTTACTCTACAGTTCTCGGCTCGAAAGTCAAGGCGGCTTTGACGACTGAGATTTACAAGAAAATGATTGTCCGCGATGCTTATGGATCCAAGGCAGACGTCGTTGCCTTGGTTGCCAAGGATGTCGAGAAACTCGCTGAAGCATGTCTCAGTTTGCAATACTTGTGGTCGGGTATCTTTGAAACCTTGGCCGTGTTGGCAGTGACATTGACCTTGTTGGGCTTTACCATCTTGCCTGGTGTTGCCTTGATGGCGGTCTTCATGCCCTTGCAGTATTGGCTTGGTATGATTGTGGCATACCGCAAGAAGAACTTGACCGTCGTTTCGAACCGTCGCATCTCTCTGATGGAAGAAATCATGCGCAGCATCAAGCTCATCAAGATTTATGGCTGGGAATCTAGCTTTTTCAAGAACTTGAACACAATTCGTGCAGAAGAGAGTCGTATGTTGAACAGCATTAATACCATCAAGGCAACTATTTTGGGTTTGACCTTTTGTTTGCCACCATTGATGTGTCTGGTCATTTTTGGAACGGAGGAAGCGACCGGCACCATCGAGCCTGTTGCAGTCTTTACCAGTATGTCGTTCTTCAACACTTTGCGTGTGCCCTTTTCCAAGCTGCCCAAGAGTTTGCGCGATGTTCTTGACGCATTTGCGAGCATGGAGCGCATTCAAGACTTCCTTCTTGAGCCTGATCTGTCAAACGCCGATGTTAAGGACGACCAAACAAGTGGTAATCATCAGGGTGTCACGTTTCACAACGCATCTTTGTCCTATGGGATTGAAGGCAAGATCGTCTTGAAGAACGTAAACTTGAACATTCCCCAAGGTGCTTTAATGATGGTTGCTGGTCCCGTTGCGTCAGGTAAATCGAACTTGCTCAAGTCCGTTTTGGGTGATTTGACGATTCGAGGTGGTACAATTTTGACAAATGCATCCAAGGCTTACGTTCCACAAACGCCGTGGACTGCCTTGGGTACAGTCCGTGACAATATTGTGTTTGGATTGCCCTTTGACGAAGCCCATTACCGCCAGGTCTTGTTCGCATGTGCACTCGAGCCCGACTTGAAGATCATGCCTCAAGGTGATCAAACTTGGATCGGTGAGCGTGGTGGAAACTTGTCAGGAGGCCAGAAGCAACGCATTGCATTGGCCCGCGCCGCCTACAGTCGCGCCAAATTGTATGTCCTGGACTCTCCTTTGTCTGCGGTTGATATGTACACTTGCCAGCATATTTTCAAGCATTGCATCAAAGACTTGATGATCAGTGGTGGAGGCACTGTTGTGTTGGCGACTCACCAAACCGAACTCTTCCGACTTTCGGACCATTTGGTTGTGATGCGAGAGGGCGACCTTGCATACAATGCCAAGTACACATACCAGGGCATCAAGCACTTGTTCCCCAACTTTTCCGGTGAAGGCGAGGAAGTGCAAGAGCACGGACACGATCACCATTCGCAAGACGTGTTGGAGCACCCCGATCACTCTGTAAAGGTGACTCACGAAGCTATCATGCCTGAAAAGCCACATGCTGCCTTGTCAACAAAGATGCCCGAAGAAGTTGTTAAGGTGGTGCACCCACCTCACCCACTCAATGACGAAGAGAAGCAAGGAATTTATTCTTGGTATATCAAGAAGATTGGTGTTTCTCTTTTTACCGTTGCGACATTAATCTTCGTTTTTGCTCAAGTGATGCGTGTTTACAGTGATAATTGGGTATCGGTGTGGACGAAGCGCAAGTATGAAGATGCTGGTTTCACAGCCGATGCCTTCTATGCTGGAATCTACGGTCTGCTTGTGTTTGTTTTCTTGTGCATGTCATTCCTTCGTGCCTACTTTTACTTCTACACTGGCAAAGTCGGTGCCAACAACATCCATGATGCCGCGTTCGGTGCTGCACTGAGCGCCCCGATGCACTTTTTCCATGTGACTCCAGTTGGAAAGCTGCTCTCGTTCTTTTCCAAGGACGTTGATGTGATTGATGATGTGTTGGTGGATAACGTGTTGATGTTGCAGATCTTCGGTTGGATTCTGATCATGGCTCTTGGTGTAGTTGCATTCAACTTGATAATGTTTTTGGCCATTGTGGCTGGACTTGTGGTGGTCTATGTGTATATTGTCCACGTCTTCATCAAGACGTCCGTACCATTGAAAAAGGCTGCTGGTGAATCTGTTGGCTTGGTTGTTGCTCACACCGCCGAAACCTTGAGTGGATTGGCTGTGGTGCGCGCTTTCCGCATGCAGGAACGTTTCTTGACCGAGAACTTGAAGCTTCAGTCACGCTCGACAGTTGTTACATTTTCCCTCGCAAATCTTTCTCTTTGGTTGGCATTCCGAGTTGACTTGATTGGTGCGCTTCTTGTGTTAGGCTGCTGCCTCTTGGCCGTTCTCGATACGACTATTGATTCTTCTGATGCCGGATTGATTGTGAGCAACTCGTTCCAAATCTTGCTGTTCTTTTCCATCATGAGTCGTACCATGGGCGAAGTCCACGACAACATGAAGTCCGTCGACGAAGCCCGTATGATGAGCAACCTTGATGCCGAATCCGAGCCTTCACCAGAAGAAGCACTTGAACCATCGAGCTCGTGGCCGTCCAAGGGAACTATCCAATTTGAGAACGTTGTCATGCCTTACTTACCCAATACACCACCCACCCTCAAGGGCATCAGCTTCGATATTCGCCAAGGTGAAAAGATTGGTGTCGTGGGACGAACAGGTGCTGGCAAGAGCTCATTGATTGTGGCATTGTATCGATTGGCAGAGATCTCGGAAGGCCGCATCCACGTGGATAACGTCGACTGCTCGAAGCTCACCCTGAACACTCTACGCAGCCGCATGGCGATCATCCCACAAGAGCCAGTGATGTTTTCTGGAACTTTGCGCTCGAACTTGGACCCTTTTGGAGAGCGCTCTGATGAGGAACTCTGGGATGTATTGACCAAGTGCCTCCTCGGCCCTACCCTTCGTTCCAACCCTGACGGTCTCAATGCCAAGGTCGAACAATTGGGTGCTAACTTCTCGCTCGGTACACAGCAGCTCATTTGCTTGGCCCGTGCCATGTTGAACCCCTCGCGTATTCTCTTGTTGGACGAAGCCACCGCCGCCTTGGACTCTGACACTAACGCCGCAGTCCAACAAGTTCTTCAAGAGCACTTTTCTGATCGCACCATTTTCACCATCGCCCACCGACTCGACACAATCATCGATTCAGACCGTATCTTGGTGATGAATGCAGGTGTGGTGGCAGAGTATGATACCCCTGAATCCTTGTTGGCTGATTCGGAATCTATTTTCTACGAACTCTGCATGAACACTGGTCGCGCTCAATTTGATGTCTTGGTAGCCAAGGCAAATGCTCAAGCACTTGCAATGGGCCGTAGATCAGCCTAAACCTTATTCGTGTGATTATGGCGACGGAAACAACCAGTCATTGGCATGTCATGCCATCAAGGCAAGACCATATCACAGTAAAAGTTTTTCCATGGCACTCATGGATTTTGTAATAACTGTTAGTAAGAATCAATAACCAAGCCCATGTGTAGAGGCTCATGTTAGGTCCCCATAGATAGTTTGACAAATGGATACCAGTTGCTTCGACAAGTCTCAGCATTTCCAAAGTACCGTTACGATTACATGGAACGGCGGACAGAACTCCACTTCCTGTCCATCGGCCGATCGGTGGCATGTTCCAGTCTGTTAACGGTGCTGATACCAACGGCATCGACCGTTATTGCAGGACCGCGCCAGCCGGCGCCCACGCTAACCGTACATACCAGGTAAGACGCAAGCGACATAAAAAATTAATCCACACGGTCGTGAATGGCAGGATGCGCTACGATCATGCTCTTCATGTTCAACCAATTATTCAATGATGACAAGAAACAACACGAAAGGACTATGATTTTCCTCTACAAAATTTTCAATCAGCTTGTCAAAAAAGGACGGATGCTACCATCACTTGGCACGGGAGGCACCCCAATCGTTGCCCTATGACCATCATCCATTCTTGCTGCCCATCCCATACACAATTCAGTTTGCAGCAGGAGACCAATCGCACTACGACAGGGAGAACCATCCCAACAACAACAATATCCGCTAAAAACAAAAACATTGACTTGAGTGCAGCACTCCCTGTCCGCCTCTCAACACACACTGACATCAAGAAGATCGATGGGAAAGTCCAATTGACTTCAAACAAGGAGGCTCTTCAGAATGCCATTCAAAGAGCTATTTTCACACTCTGAACACAAAAGGCTGAAAACCATTCGAGCAACCAATAATCCCTGTTACGTTTGAAAATGGATCAATAGCGAAAATTGCTAGCTCAGAACAGTGTGTACTGGCCACCTCGCCACAGATTTACTTCATCAGGGCAGATGGCAAAATGAGTCTCAAGAAAGAAACATTTCTGGGGAGAGAGTGCGTCTTGGTCGTTATGTGTCTAACGTCAAGGCCAATGGAATCTTGCTTGGAAGGATTCCAACTCACATTCTGTATTATCCATTTTGCAACCTTCGCGGCCAAGTCCGTGCATGATCTGCTTTCCGCAGGGACTTCCAAGTAGCAGTAGTATACTTCCGCTCGCAAGCATGACTACTGGTGAAAATTTTGGGAAGTAAACAGGCATTGCATACTATCATTATGATTGAGTACAATAAGTAACAGTAAACCAAGACTCCAGTCTGGACAGGACTTTCATCCTCAAAAGTAAAATGATACGGGACCAAGTACAAAATGTGTCACTTTGAACGAGTCACACAGATGTTTGCTTGCTTACAGTTAATGTTGACATGTCCCTTTTGCATCAAGAAACCACCATCCCGATGCGACTTGTCGTGCCCGCTTCTTGTCTATCCCGGCAATAAAATTATTGTGTGCCATGACAACTTTGGTAGAGGTTGCTTTGGAGAAATCTCTTGTTCCAAGTTCGAATAGATTCTTTCTGTCGCTGCCAACGCGAATTGCACCATTCGGATATTGAAGTCCATCCAAAGTCTTAACAGGAAGGAGATGGGCAGTCGGCGATGCGTCAGCACCAAGCAGGTTTTTTTGTTCCTCGGGTGAGGAGGGACGGTAGTTACAAGCATCGTGTAGTCTGGTGCTACCGGACGATTGTCCACAAAATATTTAATTGAATGATGTTTTATCATCGTCATGAGAAGTAGATTGATGTTGGATGACATCCCTAAATACAGCCTTGACCAGATTTGGAACAACGAAAAATCGTTAGATTGTGCTGGGTACCAAGGCTGCCACGACTAGATGGTCCTTCATTCCGACACGATCCAAGTTGCACTAGAAGTTCAAAAACATTTCTTTGCAGCTGACTGTGAATGTGAAAGCGGTAAGCATCACAAACTTGTCATTGTTGGCCCTTGAAAAGGAGATCTTGGAAATCGAGTACTTTCCGCAAATGGGAGGATCCAGTGATTCAAAGTCCCAGTGATTCAAAGTCAGAGTGATTCAAGTGACTGTCCGGGAAGATCTTCATCTCAAATTCTCAACTCGTGTCTACCCGGTCCTTAAACGCGCCAGCTTGTGTTAGAAATCGTGACTCGAAATCGTGATCGTACCTACGAATCTACTGTGTGTATGTGTGAATGATTGAGTGGAATATTTGGACTAGAAGAAACAAATATTCATCGCCTAAACTACGATGCTATGGTGCACCACGTCAGTGATCTACAATGGTGAGATAGCTGTTGATCGAACAGTGAAGTGCGGTTGTGAAATATATGTTATATGGAAATGGAACTACAAAAGAAATATTTGAAGGTAAAACAAGACTTGAGAGAGAGGAAAGTACAAGATCCAACGATAGACCTAGTAGTCTTAAGCTTATAGTTTGTGAGTAAGAAAGTGTTCTCAGCGTAGCAGCAAGTACGGGAATTTCCAACAAGCTTGCGACAAATGCCCGGATGCTCCAAGATACTTATGTCTCTCAGCGCGGTGATAGCATCCAGAATTTCGGAGGTGAATCGCTGCTGAACCATGTTGGTTGTATAATTTTCTTCTCTAGAGTAGAGTGATTGTGTCTATCATTGAGATACCTACTACAAAATATCCCGTTGTCATTGCTGTCATTCAAACGGTTGGATAGCAGATGGCTTTGCAACCAGATGTCGCTGTTGCTCCTCGTCGTCGGGAGGGACTACCATGATGGCGGGCGATGGTCGCCATCCTTGCTTCCATCCTCTTCGTTGGCTTTCAAGTTCGCATCGTCCCGAAGGCGCGGCAAAAGTTAGTGCCGTTGCCGGATTTGATCGTAACGGCGACAAGCGGGAATTTGTTCAGCGGAGCGAACATTCGTCAATTCCCGAGAGATCGTGTCAAGTTCGCGTTGGTCACAGAATTCCCAGCGAAAGCTCCGCCGACAACCACGCACGGCTGTAAATTCTGGTCGGTCGTGACAACAATATTCGAACCCACCGATGCGGTTCGAGCTCAGGCCGATCTCGGTCGCGAATGGTGTCTCGTTGTGGTCGGCGATCGCAAGTCTCCAGCGGTGTATAATCTCACCGGATCCAGTCATGTCGTCTATCTCGATGAAAAAGCGCAAAAATCAATGGGTGATCGATTCGCTTTGTTCATGGAAGCATTACCGTGGAATCACTTTGGGCGAAAGAATGTCGGTTTCCTTTACGCGATTGCTCAAGGAGCCGAAGCTATTTGGGACTTTGACGACGATTATATCGTCAAGAAATCGGCCACGATTGTCGTGCCGAACGATGACGATCTCGTAGAAGTAGATCTCCCAAAGACACATGCATTCTCCACATATAACCCCTATGTGAAATTAGGTGCACCCCATTTACCGACATGGCCTCGAGGCATTCCTTTCCAGCACATCAAACGCACCGAGTCATATTCGACTCCTCTCGAACGTGTCCAGCTAAAGGGTGATCGAATCGCGCTGATTCAATCCCTCGCCGATCACGATCCAGACTTGGATGCCTTGTATCGACTGATCATGCCGCTGCCCTTCGATTTCTCGCCGCCTTATAACGCAAAACCGATCCTTCTCCCCGAACGAACTCTCGCTCCATTGAACGCCCAGGCGTGCCTCTTCAAACAAACTGGGTTCTTCATGTTGCTGCTGCCGATCACTGTCCACGGGAGAGTATCTGATATTTGGCGCGGATATGCTGGCCAACGACTACTCTGGGACTTGGATCTTCACTTGGCATTCGCCCCACCCCTTGTCGATCAGTTCCGGAATCCGCACAGCTATCTCGGAGACCTAGACGCCGAGATCCCGTTGTACAAACAATCGGGAGTCCTTGTCGATCATCTTCGTGAATGGAATGGCTCCGCTGCCACTCTCCCCGGACGAATTGAGGAGCTCTACATCGACCTGTATGAACGCGGATACTTGGAGATCGGAGATGTCCACCTCATACAGCTTTGGATCCAATCCCTGCTCGATATTGGCTACCAATTCCCGCCAATCCGAAATTCGCGAACGGCCGCCCTCGCACACAAGCCTCTCGCTGCTCCAGTGAAGATAGAGCATTGGCCTGATCTTGATCTCTTCGTCCCATTGCCTCCCACAGATGCGGCTTTCGAGGAATATGCCTCTCGATTGCACGCCTCGGTTGAGTTTTTCTGGCCAAAACCACATCTTAATCTTCTATTCCTGACAGACGGTGAAGCAAAGAACATCGACTCCTTCCAATCAAAACTGTTGACCATGGGAAGCTCGATTGCAAACAAGGCCCGTGTCGAGTTGATCCGCTGTTTGCAAGTAGCGGTCACGATCGACAGCAGTGGCTGATGATGTGGGCAGAGAATTTTACTCAGTCGGAGTATATTGGGTTTGTAGACACGGACACTGTCTTTTCTACTCGGGTCGCCCTCGATGATTTGTATGATGAAGAGGGAAAACCTCGAGTAAATGCTGTTTATGGTGAACCTCATAACAGCTGGTGAGTGAAAGTTCCACGCGCAACGTTTGGTGCCACTGGACTCAAGGAGAAATTTAAAGCGATGACGTACTTCCCTGTCATTGTGAAACGCGATCATCTCGCTCTTATTCGACAAGTGATCTGCGAGCATATGGGAATTCCTCTGTTTGATGATGCTTTCCAGGCGATACTCAGCCGCTATGTAGTGTACTCGCAATTCAACCTCATGATGAACACTTTGTATTACCTGCGGCACGACGAGTACCGATGGCACATCAGTGAACGACGTGTTGGGTGGACCGGGCCCGTTCCCGAAGGACAGATTGAGTCGATCGATGCTGCTGCAATTCCTGCTGCCGATCTGATCCCATACCCTCGAACTTCTGTACATTGGACGTATGAATCGTTTGGAGAACTCCGTGAACCTGCTGCCTCGGAAAAGTTTCAGGAGATAATGCGCACCAGATACTGCTATTCGATTCGACCCGCAACGATGCCTGATGCTTGCAAGGATTTCGATGTCGCCGGGACTATCAGCCCGTTCGAGTGGGTGTTTGAAGGTGATGTTTATGCAGCCAGGCCCGGATCTTTAAAGGCTCACACACAGCGCCGATTAGCGCACGATAATTTACCCGAACATCACTGGGACCAGACACTGGTCACCAAATGGGTCATTTCTCATGTCTGAAAACACGACGTCACACAGCAACAAATCACTAACACACACACTTATGATTGATGACGATGAATCAGCACATGATATACTGGTAGCTCTCGGCATGGTCGTCTTCATTACTTTAGAAATTTCTGTGGAAACGAGTGGAGCTCCAGGCTGCAAAATTAGGTCCGGTTGGAGGTTCTGTTCAATAGTAGGGTTTCACAAGATGTGATCACGCACTGCACAAGCACTTTCACACCTCAAAGAACCCGCCAAAGCACTGGCGAACCTTGAGAACTTGGCAAATGATGATATTTCGATGGATCTTGATCTCCGTCATCTGACTCAGACTTTCTCAAATTGCAACAGAGCTTCCATTTCAGACGGCCATCAAGCACTGGAGTAGCCTCTGCTACTGGGAAGGGTCAACGAGGTCCAAACATCGAATGTCTTAGCCGCAATCAGTTCTTCCGTCAAGTTTCGTCCATTGTCTTACGCTCATCCTGGTGGCGGTTTGACTTGAGCCTAAGCTGGTGACATCATTGCTTCCCGATGCAATGTGTAATCCTTTTTATAGTCCTTATTGTTGTACGTCTCGTCATGCAAGGCACTTTGAGCCTCCAAGTCTTAATTTTCAGTCTGGCCATGCGCCTTGAGATAGGTATGAGAAGGAAATAGTTCGGAATCTATCTCTGCAGCAGGGGTGATTTCCTTAAACTTCTCCTACTGCCATACTATCACCAGACAAAAGCAAAGAAATCTTCACGCCCGCCTTTAATTCAAAGTCCTCAAGATCAAACTCGGCCTTTCCGGCGTTCCCCTTGGGCTTACGATTGGCCTCAGGTTGTTCAGGCTTGGTATCTGGCTGTGCGGGGTACTTGCAGCAGGTGGAGTGGGCTCTACCGGAGGATCACAGAGAGCCGCAACCGGTTGTCCCAGTGGCCCCTGATCTCCATCCTCCGCATTCATGACCGTGACAGAGATATCCGAGGTGTCAACGGCAATCGTTTTCGGATTGTGGAAAGTTGGATCCCGTATTACTTCCATATAAAATGGCAGTGCCATAATTATCCATACCAATGGCTCCATGACGAGGAACTACATCATTTTTGTTGGTACCCACTTGCTTGACCTGATTTGCCGTTCGCGCATGCCATCCAGATCCCTACAACCCCTTGTTGCTGAGTATTTGTTGATCGACAAAATTCCAGCACCAATACCAACCCCACCACACGAATGGTAGATCCAATCACGCCACAATCCACCGTGTAGGTACTAGTGACCGAAACCGCAACTATTTTGGACCAAACAGTGGCGAGAGATTACAAGGATATTTTGGATACAAAGCCAGGGAGTGAACCATCGGCAGGGGGAAGGGCAGAGCTTATTGGGATCCATTTCGCCAGCATGGGCACCACCAACATAAAAGGATGCTGGGTCGGTAAGATCATCACAATCACCCATGACCGCAGCATCTGCCGCCGTTCCCATGCGGATACTGTTCTTGGTGACGGTTGTTGGCCATCTTTGGATTTGGACGCCATCTTGGTGCCAATGACTGTCCCAGCATCGCTCATCATCCCAAAAGGAGACATGGTCTACATTGGTCAAATGGCTGAGTAGTGTTTCTCCCGGCAGAGTTGCCGATCGAATTGAATGCCGACGTTTCTTCTCACGGACCAAGGCTAGCATTTCGGGTGACACAAATCGAATCATGTTGGTGCTGGCCCCCCACGCATGCCAATCACAGCCCATTTCGTGAGTCGCACGAAGTTGTGAAGAACGACGGTCAGACAATAGTCCATTTTACACTCACATTTTATACCCCAAGTACCACGTACGAGGTACGTTGGCATTTCATTCCCCTCCTATCATGGCGTTCTTCTATCCTTCGCGCCTCTTTTCTCTAAGCCTATCATTTTGGCTTCATCCTTGTTGGTCACTTTCGATGTCGACAATGACATGGATTACCCGCCGGCAAATTTTGATTGGCAGTGACATCGTCGTCGGGAACCATACCAACGACTTGATAATGCTGCCTGCAAAAAATTGCGACAACAATAACAACAATGGAAAAGAAGTGGACATGACCACAATCAATGTGGCACGCCAAGCGTCCTCCTCGAACCTATCCGGCAATAATCCATTGTTTGCCACTACCGATCCACCACCCACTCTTGCCCCACAAGGGGAATCGGAAGGACCTCTTCGACCATTTCCATCGGGTGGGATATTCCTTTTACAAGACAGCACCGGAACAAGCCGAACGATGAACCAAGTTGGCCTCGCGAGCGGGGATTCGTCACTTGGACGTGGCTACATCCTATGAATCCAATTCCATGATTCCAAGGCAGTGAAAGCACATCTTGATAGTGACATTCCTGCATTGGACTTTACCGAAGAGAAACAAGAATTGTTTCAGTACCTGGACGCTACAAAACTAGCTGGAGATGTTCGTACCAAGCAGACCATGCTTGGTGGTTATGTAGTATCTACTGCGTGAAGTCCACTACCCGCGGGATCGGCGACGACGGGGACGGAGAGAAAGTCTTTTTATATCCCATAACTTTTCAACGAAGAACGATCGAATGATGCTACGGCAGTTCGACGAGCAGTCAAAGCGACGATTGCAATTTTCGGGTGTTCCTATTTGGACATGGTTTCGATCCATTCACCTCTTACGGACAAGAACGTCGATTGACAACCTATCGTGCCTTGTTAGACCTTCGTGATGCTGGATTTATCAAAACAGTGGGAGTTTGTAATTATGGTCTATGACCCCTCCAGGAAATCATGGTTGCTGATCTTGACTTACCTGCTGTCAATCAATTGGAATTAAGTCCCTTTAATACCCATCGAAATGTTGTCGAGCGTTGTCAGGAAAACGGTGTCGCCATTCGCCTGTAATGCTTGGTCGAAACACTCTCAAGTGTCGATGGGCCACCTGAAGGATGGGATGTCTTGTCCAAATTGGCGCGAACGAAAGGAATGACCAAGGCACAAATCTTGGTTTGATGGTCCCTCCAAAAGGGATGTATTTGTGTACCACAATCCGGGTGTTTCTCCAAAGTGGAACGCCTTGCTATTGACGAAAATTCCTACGGGGGAGTCAATATTCCAAGAGGAGAAGCACCACCCTTTCTTTTAACTGCGGAAGAAATGGCTCTCTTGGACGTTCCCAATATTGGTTACAAGGCTAGCAAATTGGGACGACGTGAAGGTTCCGATGGCACAAGAGCGGACTGGGATCCAATGGATTTTGTCGCTATACGACGGTCTACGTCATGTACGACTCTCCTTTGGTGCCTACAATCCTCAACTTCTTTTGTATGAAATGAGTGCTGTAAGCATATCATATCATGGGTGGAAGCAACATGGGAATGCCTTCAAGATCCGTGGTCAACAGACATAAAATTGACAGAGTTGATTCAACCTCAGTATTTCCGACAATCCAACATCTCATTTATTGGCAAATTATGTCGCAGCTTGTGTAATAGTTGAATTACCTGGAGTTCTGCGGTTTTCTACTCCAAAAAGCTTCATGTATTGATTCTCCAAAACGGAACGTGGAGAGAGCATGTGTCCTATTTTCATCCCAATTTCCAATGAAGAAGCGATCAAGTCAAGTCATTGACAATTCAACGACAAAGTCCAACTCGAACGGACCAATGCAGTTTGAAGGGCATCAATCGATGAAGATCGAATCTGCAGATTAAGCAAGAAGACACGTATAATAGACCTCAAGAAGCAAAGTCCAATCGTCAAAATGACATTTTGTCTCTCTGTAGTACAGGTAATACACTGAACCTTTCCAATGCAAATCCTTGTGTGATTGCTTCACAAAGAAGGAGGATTCTATGAGGAGCTATGGACAGACTCTTGACCTCAAAAGTAATGGAGGCAAAGTCCAAAGAGTATGAGGCAGTAAAAGAAGTCAAGAAAACAATGGTGCCGTATTTCCCCATAGTTGGGATTGATGCACTTGTGGTTGTTGTTGGACGGAGTCCATTCGTTTTCCTGAAGGCGTTCCGTGCATACAATGATATTAGTAGGTGGTGGGGATGGATCATGGCAAGGTATTGGTACTTGTAACGGCTTCACATACTGTGATATGCCAACGGGACTCTAGTACCTGCAGGAGGTATCCACCTTCCGTGTTGGCATTTTTCCAAGCTCGTAATGCACTCATCACGACCTCGCTTGGTCGGTGTAGAAAGAAATGCCAAGGCCATGCGAAGCAAATCTATACCGTAGTACTAACGTTAGTACATACTAGTACCAGGTAGTTGTTTCGGCGGCTGACAAATATTCTGCAAAACGGGTTGGTCGAAAGGTGATAATCGTACTTGCAGAAGCAGCATTCAGGAGAACATGTCCATTCTATCGACCTAGACAACAATGTTCACGTTAATCAAATTTTAATTATGAACATCGACCTGCGTGAATAAGTAACTGAACCAAGGGATCCGACTTCATACTTATCGACGAACGGTCGAGTGAAAGCATACATTTATAGAATGCGCGGAAAGCACGCACCACCATTAAGAAGATAATACGCGAACATTTTATGTGGGAATCGTTTTTACAGTGCTGTTAATACGCGAACAAAATTTCACTGGAATCGCGGCCATGTTGACCAAAGTGAGCCTCGAGCACCACCTCGCAGGCAGTGGTCCGAAGATCTACTAACGTTAGTACAACGCAAGGACGTCGACGTTTGCCGTTTGTTGAGCTTGAAGCAAGAATGCGAGACGGTGGAATGCTGTTTGTCCGAAGGATGACGTCCACCATCCGTCATTGGCTACACGTTATTATTTGCACCAAAATGATGGATGGGTGGCAGCGTCACCGCTTCCGGGACATTCTCATACAGATCTTGCATAGAAAAATGTGTGAACGATTTTTCCGACTGTGAAGCCGTGGGACGCAACTGCTGGGGGCCACCAAACCATTTCGCGACCAATGAATGAGTTGTGAACATCATGGGGACCATACCTTTCCGGCAAAGCACCATCATAGCAATTGCGATCATTGTGTCTTTGTCTTGTATCGTAGTTTTCGATGAAAGTATTAGTCTGCTTAAGGGCTCCTTCATGGTGGGATGGAATGCCAGCATCCAAGAAGATCGCGTGCGCACGAAGAACACGACGAATGTCGTCGGTCGAAATGAGAATAGAACGGACAACGCACCGCTCTCATCTCCTCCTCAAGATACCAAAGAAGGCTCCCTTGAGAAACTTGAAATCAGGAATGAAAGCAATCATACTAGCACGAATTATTCTTCGATGAATCCCACCAACTTTTCGGTGCTGTCATTACCAAGCGCATCTGTCGTTTCTGAAAATGTTACTTCCCCATCACCTCTAGCAGTGATAGTAGGGAACAGCAAGGAAATTCATCAAGTTGGTGTCGTTTCTGCAACAGTTGAACCTGTGAATAGCGTTTCCAGAAACTCTACACTTCGGGAACTAGGAAATGGTAACGTTTCCCTTGTTGTCTACGATCGAAACACGCTACCAAGATGTTTTGCGTCGTCCTTGGAGGAAGCACATACAAAGTGCCTTCTCAATGGGACGACTGCATTTTTGTGTGAGAAAGAGGAGAAATGTCCGGAAGACAATGTGGAATGTGGGTCAACAT
The DNA here is from genome assembly GCA_019593585.1 of Nitzschia palea. Taxonomy (NCBI): domain Eukaryota; phylum Bacillariophyta; class Bacillariophyceae; order Bacillariales; family Bacillariaceae; genus Nitzschia; species Nitzschia palea. The sequence goes on along the minus strand of SWEM01000228.1, from coordinate 8,226 downwards.
GTACACCGGACACTGCCACCCTTGTATTGCGAGATGCGTACGTCCTGCATGACAGGGGAGTAGCATTCAACCCCTTTGATGGCACTCTATACGATATCAGTGGCGGATGCTGCAGTAGGCGCCGTTGGAAAAACGGAGATATTCTGCGTTTACCAAGTAGTGTTGTCTCAGGAAATTTATCCGGTCCACTTGTGTTACTGAGGCACAACCACGATCATTCTTGGTATCACTTTACGATCGAGGTGATGGCTCGTCTCGTAAGCACACCGAGGGAAATCAGGACAGCTGTGGGACTGGGTGCATTAGACATCAATATGCCCCATACGTATCCCTTTCACAAACCTTTCCTGGACTTGTTTCTGTGCCCCTCACATATGGCCTCGTGCCCTTCTCGTCGTTACTTGACAGAGATTGGTATTCTACATTCAATAATCCTTTTCCCTCCAGAATATAATCAAGACTATATCTTGAGGCTCCAAACGGAATACAAAAGCAAATTCGAAGGAAAGGTCATACCTTCGAAAACGAAATTTGTTGTCTTAAAGCGACAGAAGACCAGATTGGTGAAGAATTTTCTCCCATTCTTATCCATGATTCAAGAAAGTTACCCTGATATTGACTTTTCGATAGTCACGGAACCGGAGCTGGAGCGGATGAACTTTACCGACTACGCAAACTTGTTCGGCCACGTTCATGGCATCATTGGTGAGCATGGGGCAGGTTTCTCCAACATGATTTGGCTGGACTACCGTCGCGAAATGGCAAAACACAATTTCAACATTACCATTGTCCAGATAATTCGGGATGGTCAAGGGGGAAATTATTTTGCAAACATGTCAAGAATACTGGGTTACAACTACGTCGAAATACCAAGCGTACTTTTACCTGGACAAAATCCTTGGAATAATTATGCGCACACAGAGATCCCAGATTTATGTGCTGCAAAACAAGAACTTCATCCCATGTTGAGTTCTCTTAGTCGATACGAAAATTCAACTCTCTGTCCCTGAAAGTTGAAGTCCGAAGTAGCTAGCACATCATGCATGGCAGATCTACCTGGTACTCACTTTTAAACAGCTGTTAAAAAATTCTTCAACAAAGAGTGTTTCTATGATATAGATGCCAACGTTATATTCACAGACACGTCACGACGGACCAAACAACGACTCAAAGATTCCAACTCGACTACACGGCGTACAAGGTACAAGTGAGCTGCAAATTGAGGGTACTAACGATAGTAGCATTTATTACCGGTACCACCGACAAGTGGGGACACTGGCACTTTTGGGATGACGAGGAAGACGAAAGGCCCACCGACGATTTTCTCTCCAAATATCCCAACAAGGATGTCCCCACTGATGACTTTCCCGTGTCGGGTTGGCAAGCCGATGCTGTGTTTGTCAACCACTTTTTAATGGACGCTGGAAAGCTTGTAGCACGAGCCATTGACGCTATTTACGCTATTGATATCAGGTGGATGGATGCCCAAACGATCTCATGATGGATTAATTTGTCGTTTATTACAAGCAATGATGACTTCAGACACTTTTGCAGTGGTCTTGGGAGGACACTCTGTTGCAGTAGGGGCTGAGTGAGTACAGCATTTTCCATTTTCATTTACAGTTATTGGAAATCGAAATCACAGTCAACATTCTCGTGTCCATCTTTTGTGTCCATCCCCGTCCTGTCGTCTTGTGCCGTGTCGTGCACAGCGATGGCTTCATTGTTGATAAATATCTCACTGACAAACTTCCGCCTCCAGAATTACGCCATGCAGTTCCACAAAATGATGGCACCAATTTTTGCAACACTTGGTGTGAAACTCATCACGAGAAATATGGCACAAGGCGGCTTAGGAACGCCACAAGCTCAGTTTGGCATGAGTTCCATCTACGGTGACGAGATTGATTTATTTCTATGGATGCTGGGATGACAGAAGCTGGAGTTTCTCCACGAGAGTTCTGTTTTCGTCAAGGGCTCATTGGTGGAAAACGAGTTCCCGTGGTCATGGGACAAGGTATGAATACCGAAATTATGCGATTACTCTATGATAACGCCAATGCTGATATTGGACGCTATGGACTGGCATTGCAGGGAATGCCGATGACCATAGACGCTCAACAAGTCATGACCATACCATACGCTACTCGTTTCTCAACTGCACCCCGGATGCTAAAGATTTTTACTCCCAGCAACCTCGTTCCTGCACCGTTTGTTGGATTGACCAAGTGGGTGATGGCACCTTTGTTCCTCCTACTCCCCAAAAGCGTTTTTCTCAGACAATTTTCACCCAGGATGGAGAGAGCACCAATTACGAGGCATAAATCTGGCAATGACGATGCTACGAGCACTACAAGATGTTGTTGACTTGTGGACTGAAAATGTTGCAGGTACGTGGATCGGACAAGGGAAATGAAGGAATGAATGAATCAAGAATACCAATAATCCCTCCATATGACCTTCACTCGGCTTTGCAGGGGGGGGGGGGGCCTTTGGATGAATCGTTTTGGCATGTGACTGCTTATTACGACAACATTCGAACCAAGCTACTGAACATGACACAAGATATGGGGACGTGCCACGAATGCTTTCAAAATTGAACCTTCCTCCAAGATTGCGTCATACTCCAATGAAAGTAAGTTTGATCTGTAGCTATACTGAGGTCTTGAAGTGGTAGACTTTGTGTTCACCATCGACTTTAGGGTGCTTCCGAGTACACACCAAGGCAAAATGCAAAAACAACAAGTATCGCATCGATGGCTAAACCAGCACCAGATGGGAGCTTACCAATGAATATGATAAAGCCAGTTTGGGAGGGAATAGAACCACCAAATCCCTGTCTTCAAAACCAGAGGGTGGGATCGATGTCTATGCTATAGTAACTGGCAGGAGGCGGTTACAGAAGGGTTCAAATCTGACCGTGGAAAAGGACAACTTCAAGCCACCTAGGGCTTTGTCCCTCCTGTTCCCAAAAAGTCGACTGCACTCCACAACAAGGCGAATGGTCACCATCAGCCGCCAACCCGAGTCGTTTCTTGGATACTGGGATAGTCCCTGGAAAGGGTGGCAAATAATCGAGGCTCCCGTAGGCAATTGTGACGGTACATTCGATTCGAATTGCAACTGGGGTGATAAAGATGACTGCCTTTTTTCAAACTACAACTCGGGGTAAGTGCGTTTCGGGTTTTCTGAAAGATTTCCTTGTTCCTCTGCAACCTGCTCTAGTTCAGCTCTCTTCATTGCAAGCACTTAACATGGATTTGTTTTTCCGTCAGTTCAAGGTTTTCTTGATGGTCGTCAATGAGGTCATGCACTTCACCTTTTGTACCTGGATACACATTTTCTATCAGTGTGGTGTACCTGGTACCAGGTACTTTTCTATTTACGAGTACCAGGTACAAGGTAGAATCACTACTGTCAGTACTTCGCTTGATTTTGTCGACAAGTCATTCACGTCTTCATTATTTAACTGTAAGCTATTTTCGTTAAACGCGGGAATGCCCGAAATTGAAGCCTGCATGGGGAACGTGACGTTTTCCATCCAAACAGCGATTTATGATTTATGATTTATCGTTGTCTCAAGTTTTGCGCCAGGACCTCGCAATTCAGCACCGATAGTAAAGGTGTAGGCTGGTCCAGAACGTGTGCACCACACCGAGAAACAAAATGGTTTGTGATTGTAACAATGCAAAACGATCGGCAACAGGATCGGTGATTTCAATTGCTGCTGCAATTTCAATGGTGTTGATACAGTTTGGGGCCCCTGTTCGTTGGAAATTAGTAGATCAGCGTCCCGTCACTGTGGAATTCCGTGAAGGTCGAGTCACTGGGGACCACATGAATAGCACGCATACATTGGATGCCGCCACCAGCAACAAGAAATACATGTTTCTTGACTCTAGTTGGGAGCAGTTCTTTGCTGGTAAGAACGCCCTGCGGGACTTCGCATACATTTCTATGGTGACTTCCCGATATCCAGTAATGCCTTTCCTGGGAATCGGGTCAGAGGCATTTGTTGGATTACCGAACGGTAATGGGAGCTCGGGGCAACCCTTGGACAAGTTTGTCTCCCTGAACTATCCTTACATAGAATGGGAGCAATTTGAGCCAGCGCGTGCAGCCTGCAAGGACCGAATTCGCATAACGTCCATTGTTCGTTCAGTCGATAAAATTAACTGTACTGAAGATAAAGAAGTTTTACAAAGCATGGCATCATGGGGCGTTGCGAAAGCCGATTGCTTGGAATCTCAGAGACTGGATGTCAAATACTTTGAGGATACTTCAGACTGTATTGTCTTGAACCGTTTTACTGGTCTTCACCACGGACGGGGCAGACTATTGTGGGAACACTCTGTCAATGCATCACGACTACACAATCTTTGGGTCGAAGCTGAAAACATTGTTAAGAAAGAATACTCTCATTTGCAGTATTCCTCTGATCTTACGCCCTCACCCAATTTTTTGGTCAAAACGGCAGAGTGTGGAACCATCTGGGGGAAAGTCTTCGATGTACTCCAATTTCGTGCTGAGAAGTTATGTATCTATCTGAATCGTGAAAAACTTCGTGGTATGAAAGACCAACAGCAAGAGTATTGTGAACATTGTGTGAACAACACAATCAATGAATTGCAACTACTTCGTGAGGCTGATAGTGATGTCCCGATCTTGTTGTTGCATGATTTAGGAGTAAAGGGTTCACAGTCTGATGTGAGCTGCAGGAATATTTTTCCTGTATCACGACTTGACAAGTTTGTGAAGTCTCATTTTCCTGGTGTATCCGTTTATTTTAGTACTGAATGTCCTATTTTTGACACGTGTGTTGGGCCGCCATGCATATTCTTTGACATGGCCATTTTTCTTCAGGCCAGACATGTTGTTCAGCTCTATGGAGCCTCTTCCTCTGGTGAGGCTCTTCGAGTACCTCGTGCACATGCGGGAAGAAGCACAACTATTGTTACTCCAATTGGTTATAGTGACACCTCTTGTCCCTACAAAAAAGGGAAATGATGCATCATTCAGTGCATCACTTTTGATCCTGGAGTGTCACGGTAAGCAAGGTACAAATGAAGAAAGGAGTTGAACAAAGAATAGTCCAATTACCTTGCAACCTGCAAGAAACACTACCGGTTACTTTTGAATTACTTCCACTTTCTAGTCTTGATTCTAGTCTTGAAATGTATTTTTCTTGTTGCCATTGTTGTTAGGTTCTCTGGCCATTCAATCTTACCAAGTTGTGTTGAAAGTGACAGCGGAAACGGTATCAACTGAAGCCAGTAATCCAACCATCATGGTCAACCAGACCCAATGTCCGCGCGTTTTGTTCATCGCTTGGGCAGTTATTTTTGGTCACGTTGAAGTTGGAAATTTTTCATTAAATTGGACAGGCCATTTCCGACACTTCCACACCACTTGTTATACCATTTTGCTTCCCATAAATCAACCTCTCTCACAAGCAGTCACAACACAATGAGGGTTAACACACCGGTGGCTGCATGCGGACATCCCTAATTCGCTTGAGGAATGTTGAGTCCGTCCAGTAGTATCCAAATCCAGCATTGGCGCAAGCAGCCAGCTGCATGTCCACAATAAGGGCAACAAAAGGATTGGAAATTTGTGTCATCAATTCACTCACTTGTTCCTGATAGTCTGATCCGAATCTGTACACAAGTTCAATTCCAATTTCTTTGGCCATTTCAACTGCGAATTGTGCCGATTCCGTTGTCCAAGTTTTGTGGGATTCTATCTTTTGAATATCACTGAGGACAAGTAAAGTCAAGATGTTGAGTTGGTAGTTGTTTTCTTCCTTGAATTGCACAATCTCGTCGCGTGCCATCCTCAATGCCGAGCGGATCACACCAGATGCATTTGCTTGAAATATAGTCTTGTACCAGCCGTCAGACCCTCGAATGTGAATCGCTGCATAAGGTCTATCGTCCCATAAACTCTGCCGTATTAACTTGGCTGCATTACGAATTGGCTCGGCGTAGGTAAGATTAAATTTTGGACGTTGGTGCTCAGTGTCAAAGTTACTGGACGGATAGATAAAGTTGAAGTTCAAAATATCGTAGGAATCAAAAGGCATCAACGTTGTGACGATATCTCGAACGGTGACATTATGAATGCCTCGTTTCGCGAGGTGATCAGAACATGTCTTGAGATTGGTCAGTTCCACAGTAGACCAGGCTGTCAAGTTGCGAGTCCAAATCGTATTGGCACAGTTGAAAACATTGGAGAGTTCTATCTCAGAAAGCGTGTCGTAGTTGCTCCCTGTGCTATTGGTGAAAACCTTCCAGTCAATTATGTTCAAACCAGACCATTCCAGGTCCAGGACATTGGTAACAGGGATGTAAGGGTTGAGTGCCGAGTATTGCTGGTTGATATTCGTGTTCTGCCAGTGGATCTGACCTTTTTCGCCCCATCGCAACATAGGTGACACGACCAGCGTCCGACGAGTTGCATCAGCTAACCATATCGCATGTTCGAGACACAACAACTGATTGGCCCAACCACTTGTGACCCCGTACAAAAGGAACTTGTCCGGTCTTGATCGATTCTGTTGGTGCTGCTCAGTACTAGTTGACCAAAAGGCGTTGGTCAATCGAATCGCGCTGTCGATCGAAATTAGTTGAACAATGCTGAACGCAAGCATAACCCCTATCACAATAGCCAGATTCTTTCTATCGGTAGGCCTTTGTAAGGCAGCAACGATCATTGAATCTTCAGTTTTCATTTGCTAAAATGAACTGCGCTTTGTTGCAAGGATTGTCGTCTTGGAAATTTATTCGGCAGTGTGCGGGGCAGAAATCACCATACCGGATATGTGTACCAGGTATGGCCCAAGCAGAGTCCACGTATGCCTGCACACGTACGAGGTACTGTAACACGTATTTTCTTTCGAGCGACCCGGCAAATTTCTGGCCAGGGACGAATACCGCACAGGGAATGGCAGACACGACAGCGATACCGGTTGCAATTACGGTCGATTGTCGTCCATTGTCCGTTGATTATAGTAGATACACACATTGACTGCCCTTTGGGTGTGATCAGATTCCATCTTCGTATCATGCAAGAGGCGACCCAACAGACAGCCATGAGCAACAGTCTCATTAATTTGTCGAGCTCACCTGCAATATGCCAGCTAGTAGACGTACAAACGTATAGGCATAGGTATACATACTAGGTATGGTACAAGGTATTGGTTCATCCGTATCATGTATACCAGTAGAGACGACTGTCATGTAGGATAGTATGTATTCTCATACTGGAGAAGACGTCAATCCCAAGTGGGATTAGACTATTAAGGATTGGATCGTCGTATCTATACGACCAGTCTGGTTAGCATCGATAGATGGCCAACGATTGGACAGTAGAAAGGTAGCTCTTTTCGTCCAAGAATGAAAGTCCCGAATGAGTATGACTATACAATTCATGACTTCATTCCCCTGGAAGCAATGCTACACATTCACGCTGATAGTTACTCAACCAAAATGGATGATATTACTATCACCAGCGTGTAATATGTTAGTATCCAATGGGTTCGAAGCATCCTAGCCCGATGCTTCAGTAGTCGTGGGCCCGACTACTCCCGGATCTTTTTTTGTTTCTTTTCTTTTTTTACACACCTAAAATAAATCACAATTTCTATCTGAGACCCTTGTGTTTTAGTTTAGGAGTTTTGCTCATGCACCTACGTGCATAGTGCACACCATCGTCCTTCAACTCATTTTTTAGATTCACCGCAGCACTACCGCAGCAAAACGGTCTTTCCGAAAATTCCACACCTCTGGTGTCTCTCCTGTAGGCCACGTAGAAATTTTCCGGTACCCAAAACAATTAAAAGCGGCCAAAATGATTCTGGTTACTGCAAAATTTGCCTTAGAATCTACGGCAACAGCAAAATAAAAACAACAACAACAACAACAACAACAACAACCAACCTGGCAATCGCATGATGGATATTGACGACAACAAGGAGGACGTCGGCAACAACAATATGGTTCAAACTAACAAGGATAACACAATCCTTGAAAGTTTGGGTCGCACTGGTGTACTCCACAAAAGCAGCCAGCCACGAGGGCAAAACAAAAACGAATTCCAACATCACGACGTCAATCCACCGTGATGACAGAAAAAAGCCACCAGCGCAAAAACCAAAATGCATGACGAACTTGGCAATGTATGGCAATGAAGAGGACGACATGAGCAACGATGAACATGTTTCGAACG
>SWEM01000227.1:0-45469 GCA_019593585.1 Nitzschia palea | reverse complement strand
ATAATCATACGACAAGGATCGGACCGTCCCTCGTGCAAGTCTTGTTTTTGTTGTAATATATCCTCCAGTATGGGTAACAAATAGGCCAATGTTTTTCCTGATCCCGTTTCACTCCCAATAATGACATTTCTGGCTTGGATGGATCGAGTCGCAGTGTTTTGGTCCAGATCATCTGCATCATGATCATTGTCGTCACTGGTTTTTCGGGCCAATTTCGAAAAGGCTTGAGCTTGAACTTTGGTCGGCCGTTCAATACCCAATTGAGCCAGGCGTTCTAATAAAATGGGACTTTGGATTCCAATCGATTGAAAGGTAACATCATCCTTGACAAACAAGGAAGCATCATCATCAACATCATCGGCATTAGTAGATGATGATGATGACGAAGAATACAACCGGGTGGTCGGCGTCGTTGGCATCGATGAAAATGATGCAAACGGATGGTTCTTGCTATGACTGATAAACAACGATTGTGAATCATATTGGGGAACAACCTGGAAGGAGCGACGACCAGTATTTGTAGTAGATGTCTTGAATGATGAAGAAACTCTCGTGGTTACTGTTGTGGATCTGGGTGTGCTTTGTCTAGTCGTTGCTAGGCATGTCCATGCCGAAACGCGAGTGCGCCTCAGGCTGGCAAGCATAAATGTCGTCATGATGACTGAGGGAGTAGAAGCGGGAAATTTTGCTTCCACTATTGTATCTGAAAGCAAAACCACAATCACAACACCAACAACAAGACTGATCGGACGGAATATGGATCCAAATTGTCGCATGGAAAATGGGTCCGTTGGTGATGTGAGTGTCAGTAGCGTCTGGTGGGGATCAAAAGAACGGCGTCAATAGTACTATTCCCGGCTTTGGTAAACAATCCCTCTCAAATGGATCCCAAAGTTCGACAGCAGTGCCTTGGTTGTCAAGTACTATTACAATAAAAGGGTTTTGTCTTACTTGATGATGCTTTTCTTCAGAAAACTGATTCTATCCTTTTTTTTTGCGTGGTGACTGACACCCAGTTGGAGATGAGAGGGACGGGCGTAACGGGTGGATGGAAGGGCCTTCGTGAAGGTCCGACAAAAATCTAGAAATAATTTGATCACATGAGTCCAAGAAATCAGACAAGTCCCAAGTCGCATTTTTAACCGTTGCTTACCGGTAATACAATGAACATCCGGCGAAATGGGAAAATCACTTTGCATTGCGTCGGTACAGCACCTAACCTCTACTTACAATAACCAAGGAGTCCTTTGGACTGACCTAAGAAAAAGAGGCCGTGTCAACAAGGACAATAGAGAGCGACTTCTGACTGGTCCACTACCAATGCGGGGACCGATTAGTAGTGGCAAGGAAAAAGTAGCAGTTTCGACGCGTCAATCACCTTTTGTGGATGCCTCTACCCGTCTCAGTAATAGTTTGGTACCATTATCCCGTCCGACTCGTTCAGTGGGTCTCTTTCCAATCATATTCTTTGCGGTATTGTTAACCGTCGCCATATCCAGTTTTTGGCATTCTATACAAGAACTCCCCCATTCGACGATACCGCTGACGGACAACAATGCTATTCGTGCATCCTTGGAAAACTTTAAATATGAATCCACAACTACAACACATCATAATAAAATAAAGGAGGAAGATGACGATCCGACCTGGATTGATCGGATCAAGGAAGATCCTATTCCCAATCCACCCCTTTCCAATGGAAATGATACATTTTCTGCTTGTCTCTTGGTAATGGTAGGTGGGACCCGTTTTCCTTGGTGGTTGTGGTGAATCCAGTTTCGAATTCCAACTCTTATCTCTCTTTTTTCTTGAAATATAAAAAAGGATGACAATCATCGTCTGGTGGAATGGTTAGCCTATCATTACCATGTCTTGCCATTGCGCTATTTAATTATTACCGTCGATCCTCGGAGTCAAACCTCGCCGACGGCCATTTTAAATCGATGGCGACGCAGGGGCATGGTGATTGAGGAATGGAATGATTTTTACTTTTTAAAACCAGAAATTGCTCGCAATACCATTCCCGATACGGCCGAATTACAAGTCAAACGGGATCGTCATCGAATTCGACAAAAAAATTTCTATCAAAAGTGTTTGGTCCAATGTAAAGCCATGAATCGAACGTGGGTATCATTGATTGATACCGATGAATTCTTGACGTATAATCACAAGGGTGGGGATGCCTTTGAAGAATGGGAAAGACAACAAAGCCAATTGCATGCCGAGTCTCGATTTGCCGACAAGATTCGGATCCGACCCAGTCAAACCCCACCCACCACGGCAGATGCGGGGGCCATGATTCATTATATTCATCAAGAGGCAGCCGCTGGACACCCCTTTTTTCAACGATCCTGTATTTCTTGTCCCCGTCTGCAATTTGGCGCCAAAGAAAGTACCATGGAAGAACGACAACATTTGGTTCCCCCAACAACTCCAATGATTGATGCGGATCGATTAGACACTCTGCGATTTCGAAAACATGCCGAACGTCAAGATTTTGTCAAGAATGGATTGAGTAAATCGATTATTGATGTTTCGCGGATTGATGAATTTCCAAGAATCCAATCCTTACATCGACCCATCAAGACTCTATGTACAGCACCCTGGAAAGATGATTGGGATTCGGGGTTACGAATCAATCATTATTTGGGGAGTTGGGAGGCATATAGTTTTCGAGACGATTCACGACGAGGGGGAGAACGTAGTTTTGAGGGATGGGCCTTCAAGGCTCAAGATGCCGAAGAAACAGATGATAATATACGACCATGGATTGGTGGATTTGTGACTCAACACGGTGCCGACCAAGCGGCACAATTACTAAAAGGTGCTGGGTTACCGCGGGGTTATCGATCAGCGGACAAAGCAGCAACCAAGAATTGGACAATTATGTTCCTCGATGAAATATTATCGGTCAATCAAACCAAAGGTAACGACAACCGTGTTGCCTTTGATAACTTTGTCCGTGAATTTCATTTTGTCAAGAATCAAAGCACCGAAGGACTCCTTTGACCTCTTTTCTTGGAACATAAAATTACGCACCACGACGTTAAATAGGCATGGAGGATACCAACGGAACTTTACATAGATGTTTGGGGTGTATCTCGTACAGAACACGCCACGCATGCACACAAAGTGATTTCATGAGGCGTTCGACCTGTTCCTTAGCCGCTAACGTTCGCAAGCTTCCCGCCCAAGGTAAATGCGCCATCGATCATAACGTGCGAACGTCCCTCGACTATACTCGCCATTCGTCGAATGAACGCTTTGCTGACGCTCACGTGTCCCGACTTTCCGTTTTTCGCGCTGAAGTACCGGTACTAACATTCGGGAAATTCTCAACACATTAATTACAGAAAAGTGCGAACGAACCCCAATGATAGAACGTCTAAAGAAACCAGACATACGAAAAGATAAAGTGACCTTTCCAATTGAAGGTTGATCGAGAAATGCGCGATTGGTTCAGCATATGTTTTCCCATGGAAACCCAGTCGTACTAACCTCATCTGTGACAACAAGAACCCACGTCATTTTTAACTTGAAAGGTCTGGCGTTAATTCTGAAACTTGGAAATGTATCCATGTTGCACTTGCTACCAGCAGTGATAAATTTTCTTTTTCCACATTCCATGCGAGACACCCTTGATTCAGACTCTGACAACCATATCAAGACAAATTTGACAGAGTGAAAAGTGAAAACATTTGATTTTATAGTTACTTGATCACCATGATGACCGACAGCGATTCTGTTTCAAGTGGATCAACAGCAGTAAGGGGGAAATGCGACGAATCCAAATCCAGCGGCGAAACCTACTCCCACGCTAGTCGAACGAATGTGGACTCAACATTACAACAACTTGGACTCCAGGAGACTAAGATTGTCCGAAGCTCCAAAATATGCGTCTACGTCTTCCTATTACTTGTAGCGGTTGGGGGTTCTCTCTTGACGTGGCTCTTTCTGAAGGAAGAAGAGCAACTTTCTCTGGCACAACAGGTACGTGATGGTCCTCGTCCCTGAATTGCTGTATGTCGTAGGTGTCAGTAACACTAAATGGTGCACTGCATTCAATCTCGATTTTTGTTCAGTTTGATGTTCTCGCCAAAGAAATTCTTGCCGTCTCTACTCTCAATGCCCTTAGTATTTTCGCGCTTTATGAAGCTGAGGCACTTCAGCTTACTACCCATGCCATAATCACTCGACAACAATGGCCTTTTGTCACCCTCGACATGTTCGAGGCTGAAGCTGACTTACTTTATAATCAAACAAGAACAGGAGATTACATTGCTTTTCATCCCATTGTTAAGGCTGATCAAAAACTCGAATGGGAAAAATATGCCAATTCGAATCAAGGATGGATTCAAGATGCTTATCAATACTATGGTGTGTCAGGAACTCCATCCCCGATTTGCCCGGTGATGAGTGCAAGTAATACGACGTGCACCCCTGCTGAAAATCGTACAGACGGAATATATGCACCTGTTTGGCAGATTGCCCCTACCCCAGGGGTCAACGAAAAGTTTATCAACTACGATGGATTGGCATCGGAATCCTTTTCGACTTCTTTTTATCGCATGATGGACACGAGAAACCTGATCGTTTCGGATGCCGTAAGCTTAGAGAGTGAAGATGGGTATCCTGTTTCCCTTTTGATGACTCCGGTTCATGAGGGCATCCGTAAAGAGTCTCCCATCGTTGCCGTGCTTGTTGGTGTGATTCCTTGGAACGACTTTTTCGAAAATTTGTTACCTGAGGGTGAGGATGGTATCATCATCGTTGTTAGTAACGAGAGACAGGCTTTCACTTTTGAGATCAATGGGCCTCTTGTTGATTATCTGGGGCCAGGTGACCTCCACGAACCTACTTATAATTCGTTTGTGAACGTGAATGACTTTGCAGGATTTGCGAACGGAACAAGCAGTCTTGGTTTCGTTGTAAGCGTGTATCCCTCTGCAGAGTTTGAGGCAGAACATATTGACAACAGCACTTTGGTCTACACCTTGGCCGTTGCGTTTGTATTCTTCTTTGCCATGTCGGTCTTTTTTGTCTACGATTTTTTCGTGGAACAGCGCCAATCCAAGGTGATGCTAACTGCGACCAAGTCAAGTGCGATTGTTAATTCTCTTTTTCCTGCTAACGTGCGAGATCGACTTATGGAGGAGCATGGCGTTTCAGCTGGCGACAAAAACTATTCTGCATTCCAGGCGGCTGGGTTGGAAGAAATCCCTAGTTCGAAACCGATTGCTGACCTCTTCCCTGAAGCCACTGTGATGTTTGCTGATCTAGCTGGGTTCACAGCTTGGAGCTCCATCCGTGAGCCTTGTCAAGTTTTCTTCTTGCTAGAGTCCCTGTACAACTCATTCGATAAAATCGCCAGAAAGATGAAAGTGTTCAAGGTTGAGACAATCGGGTAAGTGTCATTTATTATTCTACCTGATGTATTCCTTCGGAAACTCTAATACTTCGCGTAATTCTTTCGACGAATGAAACGCAGTGATTCCTACGTTGCTGTTGCAGGCCTCCCTGATCCACGCAAAGATCATGCAGAAGTAATGGCACGTTTTGCTCACAAATGTTTGGTGAAAACCAATACACTGATGCATGCGCTTGAAACCACACTGGGTCCTGGAACCTCTGAATTGAAAATGAGAATAGGTCTGCACAGGTAAGTCAACCTATTTTGTCCACCTTCTTGGTCCACCTACTTGTTCCCTCCTCTGTTAGTCACTAATCCTATTCGCAACGTACCACAGCGGTCCTGTCACCGCCGGAGTCTTAAGAGGCGAAAAGTCCCGCTTTCAACTTTTTGGTGACACGGTCAACACTGCTGCTCGAATGGAAAGCACAGGTACTAAAAACCGCATCCATCTATCCAAGGAAACTGCAGAACTAATAATTGCCGGTGGTAAAGAGCATTGGGTCAAGCCCCGTTCGACGAAGGTCTTTGCAAAGGGCAAGGGAGAGCTTCAGACGTTCTGGTATGCTCAAGGGACAGATTCTGATAGCACAGAGGGCAGTGAGACAGCAAATTCGTCTTTCAGAGGAGGCAATGGCAGTGCAGTGTTTTCTTCGATGGCACTAGATAACCCCCAAAGCAGAGCTTGTTCCGAACGTCTTGTTCTGTGGAACGTGGAGAATTTATGCTTACCATTGAAGAAACTGATTGCAGCAAGAAAAGGTCAGAAACCACTCAGTGTCGAGGCATGGAGGAAGCTCAAGGTCCAGTCAATTCATCCTGACAGCATTGTGTTGGATGAAGTCGAAGAGGTCATCACTCTTCCGGAAAATGGTGTTCTGGACTTTGGCTCGATTGTGGATTCTATTGTTCTGGACAAAGAAGTGGTCAACCAATTGACTAACTTCGTTACTACGATATCATCCATGTACCGCTCGCACGCATTCCACAATTTTGATCATGCATCGCATGTGGCACAGTCTGTGACAAAGTTGCTTTCTCGAGTGGTCACGCCGGATCAAATCAATTATGAAAGCTTGAGCTATACCCCTAAGGCAGCACCTGAAAAGTTGCACGACTTCACCTACGGGATCACCTCCAGCCCACTGATACATTTTGCAGTGATTCTGTCTGCGTTGATACATGATGTGGACCACCCTGGTGTACCCAACTCGACACTAGTGCAAGAAGGTTGTGATATGGCAATTGCGTACAAGAACAAGAGCGTTGCAGAACAGAATTCGGTAGACCTTGCATGGGGCCTACTGATGGAGCCACAATACGAGGACCTTCGGCGTTGCATCTACACTACACAACAAGAGCTCGAAAGTTTCCGAAAGCTACTTGTGAACGCTGTATTAGCTACTGACGTTATGGATAAAGAGTTGGGAAATCTTCGCAAGAGACGATGGGAACTTGCTTTTCGAACGGAAACGACCGATGCGCCAAGTAATCACAATGGCAGCATGACGAATCGAAAGGCCACGATTGTCATCGAATACCTGATTCAAGCCTCAGATGTGGCACACACAATGCAGCATTGGCAGATCTACACGCATTGGAATGAAAAATTTTTCCAAGAATGTTACAAGGCATACAAAGATGGCAGGTCCGACAAAGATCCTACGGAAAGCTGGTATGAGGGGGAGCTAGGTTTTTTTGATTTTTATGTGATTCCCTTGGCTAAGAGGCTGCAGGAGTGTCATGTTTTTGGGGTATCAAGCGCCGAGTATTTGAACTATGCTGTTAGCAACCGTGAGGAATGGAGTCGTCGTGGCAAGGAAATGGTAGCACAGTACTTGGAGGGCTTGGGCATCCAAACAGCCTAGCTGCATATCTAGGAATTCAAGACGGGGCAGCGAAAAATCATGCATTATTTTCGATTTTGAACATAACTGGAAATAAGACAGCGTCCTTTCGTGAAGTACATTTGAGTGACGATTTTCTCATGATGCTCTACCGGTAGTACCAGGTACTTAAGAGGGCTGCCCCTATTCGTCTGTCCCTCATTTGACACCACGATTCAGATCAAGGTTTCTTGCTCTGAACAAACTGGTATTCTACTCTCTTCATCTAGAATGCAAATTGTGAGCGACGAAACTACCGCTTGCTCTCTGCTCCGTGCTTCACTTGTAATTTGAGCTTCCAGTAGTTACCGGTGCTCTTCCAGTAGTTACCGGTGCTCTTCCAGTAGTTACCGGTACTCTTCCAGTAGTTACCGATGCTTTCCACCCATTTTTAAGGGTAGTGAAAGAGGGGTGGCACAACTACGGTACTCGTGGGAACCGGTCCCCACTCCATTGAGAAATGCCTGCGTCATCTGCAAAAATGAAAAGAAAGGCCTAAAAAAATGACGTTCACTGTCAAAGATCGCAGCTGTCAGATGCACTCGTGGCCACGTCAGGTGCCAAAAATCAAAAATCGAAACACATACTACCGTGGTACCTGGTACACCTGCTTCTGGTCGTACAATTTATTTAAGTAACGAAGAAATTTTTATTTAAGTAACGAAGGAAAAAATTGGACCAGCATTCGTCTTCATTTATGTGCAATAAGAACAGGAGCTTATATAGCCTCAGTACTTTTAGAACCACACATAGAGGACACTTGCACTTCGAAGCGAGACAGGTGACACAGCATGTCTGTTGATATAAAAAACTAATACCGGTACACCTTAAAGAACAAAAGCATTTAGCTAATACGGTACTTGGTACTAAATAAATTGTCCCTCGTAGCATGTACAAGTACAAGTTGCCACCAGAGCATCGTCAAACCATGGACAACGTTCTCCGCACATGGATGACGATCCTCATCTGATTTCCAGTCCATCTGCAAAACATAATCACTAAGTAATTCTTGTTTCGCAGTCATGATAACTTTGGAGATGAACCCTCCTGATGATACCTTGTCTCTGGAATCCGCAGCCTCATCTACACATCACAATTATGACGATCTTCCACCCGGAAGCAGTGCACGAGACGAAACAGCATCCACGAGTGAAAAAACGGCTGGGGGAAGTGCAACAACAGTAGTTGGGGGTAGAGAAACTCGATTAGTGCGGCGATCGAAGGTATTCCTGGCATTGGTGCTGGTCTTGGCAGCCACTGCTGGCGCAGTCGCTACCTATCGGTTTCTTGAGCAGCAAGATGAGCAAGCCATGTCGAAGGAGGTGAGTTTCGTTTTCTTCAAAGCACCGCCTTTCACTGCAGGAATCACACCAAAACTTTGCTCACCCGCGACTATGAACCACAAGTTCGAACTAGAGGGAACAGAGGTATTGACGGTTTCAACTCTTAATGCACTTCACATTTTCGATTTATTCAAAGCAGAGGCATTACAAATGACAACACATGCCATATCTTCAGGCCAAACTTGGCCTTTCGTGACACATCCATTCTTTGAGGCAGAAGGAGAATTGCTGATCAACCAGACAAACGCAATTCAATACGTTGCACTGCATCCTCTTGTTCCCGAGAACCAGGAAGAATTATGGTCAGCCTATTCGACCGAGAACCTTGCATGGCTGAAAGAATCGTATGAGTATCATGGGGAAGATAGCGTGGAAGCATTGAGTATCTGCCCAAATATCAGCATGGTTTTCGGTGAATGTGTGACAGAAATAAACCCCCCCTCGTCAAAAATGGCACCGATATGGCAGATTGCCCCTGTACCTGGACCGAACCAAAACCTCATCAACTTCAACGCCTTCAAATCGGAATTCTTTAGTCGAGCATTCGAAATAATGTCAGCTTCAGGAGAAGCTGTGCTCTCAGAAGTAATAAACTTCCCGTCCAATGACTCCTCTGAAGAAGTTTGGTCGGCAGGTACGGTTTCAATACCCGAATCCTTGCTCTGTACCCCAATTCACGAGACACCTGAAGCAGAGTCTCCAATCGTCGCTGTATTGAGCGCAGTGATTCCGTGGAAAGATTATTTCATGAATGTACTGCCGAAGGGAGCCGGAGGCATCCTTATTGTTGTGAATAATCCATTCCAATCATTCACCTTTCAGATTGATGGTCCAGATGTATCTTTTCTTGGTGAAGGCGATCTCCATGATGAGAAATATGATTATCTGGAAATATCGAACGACTTCGCTGCGTTGGACGGAAGCAAAGGAAATTTCAATTACACAATCCACATCTATCCCACTGATGTCTTTCATGAGCAACACACGACCAACCGACCAACTGTATACACAATCGCAGTCTTGTTTGTGTTCATATTCACTGCCTCAGCCTTCGTCATATACGACACATTCGTAGAAAAACGACAGCAAAGAGTTCTGGACACAGCAACAAAGTCAAGCGCCATAGTCAACTCCTTGTTTCCGGAAAACGTGCGACACCGCTTGATGGCAGAGGCAGTAAATGTGGAACAAAGAAAAGCTGACAGGTTCACAGGCACGGAGGGGAATGACTTGTCCGCCACTCTCTATGGACCAGGTTACACTAAGCCGATCGCAGATCTGTTCCCTGAGGTGACGGTAATGTTTGCTGATATCTCAGGTTTCACAGCCTGGTCCTCGGAAAGAGAGCCTTGTCAAGTGTTCTCTCTTCTGGAATCAATTTACAACTCTTTTGACAAACTTGCTAGGAAAATGGGTGTCTTCAAGGTTGAGACGATTGGTGACTCTTATGTCGCAGTAGCGGGATTGCCGGAGCCCAGAGGCGATCATGCCGAAGTCATGGCACGCTTTGCATACAAATGTCTTGTCAAGATGAACTCTTTGGTGCACAACCTTGAGTTGTCGCTGGGACCTGGAACCTCCGATCTTTGTATGCGATTCGGTTTACACAGGTACGTATGCTAAAGACACACTAAGCGCCGGCCAGTAGCCACATTTTTCTTCATCAATACTTACTCACCCATTTTCCCCTTTTGCGCCAATATATTTAGTGGACCTGTAACCGCTGGTGTTTTACGAGGCGAAAAGTCGCGTTTCCAACTATTTGGCGATACCGTTAACACCGCTGCACGCATGGAAAGTACCAGCGTACGTAATCGAATCCAAATATCCCAACAAACTCGAGACTTGCTGGTCATGGCAGGAAAAGAGAGCTGGACCAAAACGCGAGACACCAAGGTGGTTGCCAAGGGCAAGGGCGAGCTTCAGACGTACTGGATAGTTCTTGGTTCACAGTCTGGATCCACGAGCTCGTCTAGTTCCAACGTTAAGAGTGGGCAAGAAAAGCAAACCATGCTCTTGAAACATGCTACGGAATCAGCTCTCCGATTGTCTGCTGCTTCAACGCCAGTGTCCTTGGACAAGCAAGATCCTGCACGTCAGCGCCTTATCCTTTGGAATGCCGAGAATCTACTTGCTTTGGTCAAAAAGATCCATCGGAAACGATCCAAAAAGGACATGGTTGACAAGACTGCGTGGAGGAAAATTGTTTTCGACGTTCCAAATGGTACGAGGCCCATTGACGAGGCCAAGGAGACGATCGATTTTCCAAAGCAACGTGTTGCGCGAAATAATCGAGAAGGAACCGCAATCGACGATGTGGTGGTGAAGCAACTCGTTCACTTGGTCTCCACGATATCCTCCATGTACAATAACAACAGGTTCCACAACTTTGCACGTGCCTCCCATGTCGCACAATCCGTTTCGAAACTGTTATCACGTCTGGCTGCATTTGAAGACGACGACCGCGACAGGGTTCATGATGACAAGGGCAGCAGTACTCGCAATCATAGTGACTCTGGTTACCACGAATTCTCGTCCCGAATCGTTGCTGATCCCTTGGCTCATTTTGCGGTTGAATTTTCAGCACTGATCCATGATGTGGATCATCCTGGTGTTCCTAATGCAACGCTTATCCGCGAAGGTCATGAAATGGCCACTACATACAAGAACCAGAGTTGTGCGGAACAACATGCTATCGACCTGGCTTGGACGTTGCTCATGGAACCGACCTACGAGGATCTCCGGTACTGCTTGTATAGAACCAAGGAGGAGCTGATACATTTACGCCAAGTGATGATCAATTCTGTGCTTGCCACCGATGTGTTTGATGTAGAACTTTCTGCCCTGCGACGACAGCGGTGGGACCGTTGTTTTATAGAGATTCAGTCGTTGGATATTCAGGCTGTGACACCACCGGGACAAGGGGCAAGTCGTTCACAGGAGGACCTGATCAATGAAAAAGCAACCATTATCTTGGAACACTTGATTCAAGCTTCGGATGTCAGCCATACCATGCAACATTGGCACATTTACATCAATTGGAATGAAAAACACTTTCATGAAATGTATGCCGCCTTCAAGAAAGGAAGATCCCAAGAAGATCCTTCTCTTGGCTGGTATGAGGGAGAGTTGAAATTCTTTGACAATTATATTATTCCTCTGGCTCAAAAGCTAAAGGATTGCAAAGTGTTTGGTGTATCGGGGGATGAATATATGACATATGCCTTACAAAACCGCGCTGAATGGGCCACCAAGGGGAAACAAATTGTGGATGAATATCTGGAGCGGAGTAGCCAAGAATAGAAGAGGGTAAAAAACTGTATAGCACTAGTGAGCTTCATAGACCCGTTGGTTTTCCGTCTGATTCCGGCATTCTGTGAACATGACGATTCCCTTGGCTGTTACAAACCGGAATCGTACGTGGATACAATGGCCCTTGTAGTGGCAGAGATTTCATCCGCCGCTGATTGCGGTGACTATTGGGTAGGTTTTCGGGCCGAAGGTTTCCCAACGAGCAAAGGCTTTGTCCATCACAGTCTTTTGCGGTTGTCACAAAGACGTGTAAATGTTCCACTTGGTTTCTGCGTTGACTGTATGGTCTCCCCTGTATCCAAACGAAACATGTCCTTATAGATTTTCCTCAAACGCGACCTGTGTTTTGTGAAATTCGTCGAGTAGCCATTCACTTCTCCGTCATGGTGCTCTTGACAATTGGGAAAATCCACAGTCAGTTCCCCACCGACTCACCGGTAATGCATGTTAGTACTTGCCTAGTTCGGCTTGTTGCTACTTCTCTCTTTTACCGCAATACGTTTGTGGGTCTCATCTGTAATAATATAAGACTTTCGTTGCAAACAAAAGTTTCCGGATTTCCGTCATTTGATACCTTCCTGTACTGTACCTTTGCATCGTATAGTACCTAATACAAGTTCGAGTGGTACCATGTACTGGTACCTACTGATAGTACCAGGTATAGGTGGTACCAGTTTTAGTAATTATCTTTGGTACACATGGTCGCACGGTTGCCAGGTGAAAAAGGTGCGTCATAGTTTTCGACGAAATCGCAGGAACAAAATTCTCGTTTCTGGGCTCGAGTACGGGGTCGAACTTTCTTGTAGTGAATGACCGTCTTGAGGTTTATCGTCGACATTTCAAGATGAGAAGATCACGAACTTTTTTGGCAAGGATGACTGAGATACCGGGTTGTGCCTCTATTCGCAAGCTCTTACACCTTTAAATAAAGCGCTCAAGCAAACGCTATTGCCGAATACTTCAAGCAAAGTGAACACACACCCAAGAAGCATACACCCAGAACGATTCCTTCCAACAAATCCGTTTTCTACCTTTTTTAAATTCATAGTCCCTTTGAAAAGCGACGTTACACCAAAAGGAGGGGGGCATTTCGGTAGAACCATGTCATCTACCCAAGATACACGTCATGAACTTCAATTGGATTATGACGCATACAATAAATGATTACTTGTTACAGCAGTGCCCCAAAAGGCGAAATCCAAGAGTTTGCGAAGGACACTTTACCTTTTGCACAATCGCCACCTTCTGGAGGACTTTTTCTATCGACAGTCGGGAAAAGCTCTCAAGATGCTTCGTTAAAAGTCATCACATCCTCTCCTTGCCAACCACTAAAAAAAGGGAGGCTCCCATCGTCTCACTTTATCAAAAACACAAGTTCTGACAAGGCAGAAAAGCACTGCCAGCACAAACAATCACTGAACAAGCAAGCTCACAAAGATGATGTCTGATAGTGAATCTGTTGGGGCATCCATTTCCAAAGAATCCGAAACGTCGGACTTTCGTAAGAGTGATGAATCCAAGTCAAGTGGAGAGACATTCTCCAATACCAGCAGTCGAGGAGGGAGTGGAGACCCAAATCTGCTGCAGCTCGGTGCTCAAGAGACAAGGATTGTCCGAAAATCCAAAATATGTGTCTACATCTTTCTACTACTGGTCGCAATTGGTGGTTCTTTTTTGACCTGGTTCTTCCTCAGTGAGGTAGAACAACGTTCCCTTCAACAACAGGTACGGTTTTCGTATTTGGTCTTTCATAGCAGCACGTTCTTTTGTACAGAATCTTGTCCTCACCAAGTTGATGTTATCATGTTGAATGACTTGTTTCATGTTTCCTTTTTACAGTTCAATGTGTTTGCACAAGGTATCCTTGCTGTTTCCACCATCAACGCCCTTAGCACTTTTGCCCTTTTTGAAGCCGAGGCACTCCAGTTGACCCTTCATGCTTTAACTTCCGGACAGCAATGGCCATTCTTTAGCCTTGCCATGTTTGAGGTTGAAGCAGACATGCTCTACAACCAAACCAAGACTGGGGATTATATAGCCATCCATCCCCTGGTCAAACCTGATCAGAGACTTGCGTGGGAAAGCTATTCTGTTGCCCACCAAGGATGGGTTCAAGATGCCTATAACTTCTATGGGGCTCAAGGGACGCCATCCCCGATTTGTCCGGTCATCAGTGACAACACTACAGTTTGCACGCCCGTTAGTTACAGTTCCAATCGAATGCTGGCACCTGCATGGCAAATTGCTCCAGTCCCTGGAAAAAACAAAAGAGAGAGATTTGTCAATTATGATGGATTTGCATCCGAGTCATTTGCTACGCTGTTTGACAGTATGGTTATAAGAAATGGAGTGATTCTTGGTGATGCCATCAACTTGGACAACCCGGCCGGGAGTTTACTTTCTATTCTGATGACACCTGTACACGAAGACATACACCACAACTCTACGATCGTTGCAATCCTCGTTGGCTTGATCCCTTGGAACGACTATTTCAAGAATCTTCTTCCCGAAGGCATCACAGGAATCGAGGTTGTTGTGAGCAATGAAAGGCAAAACTTTACTTTCGAAATTGATGGCCCCGACGCATTCTACCTTGGTCCGGGAGACCTCCATGATCCTCGATATGATTCCTTTGTTAATTCAAACGAATTTGCAGGATAATCGACGGGTACGAGTGGTCTTGGCTTCACTGTCAGCGTTTATCCAACCCAACAGTTCGAAGAAATTTATGCTGGGAATGATCCAATCGTGTACACTTTGGCTGTTGCCTTTGTGTTCTTTTTCGCCATGTCGGTCTTCTTCGTCTATGACATGTTTGTGGAACGACGTCAAACAAAAGTAATGATCACCGCAACAAAGTCCAGTGCCATTGTCAACTCCCTCTTTCCTGCCAATGTCAGAGACCGCCTGATGGAAGAACAAGACTCCAATGACAAAGACAAAAAGTTGACAGCATTCAAAGCTTTAGGACAACAGTACCTCCCAAATTCCAGACCGATTGCAGATCTTTTCCCGGAAACCACAGTGATGTTTGCCGACATATCAGGATTCACTGCCTGGAGTTCGTTACGTGAGCCTTCTCAAGTTTTCTTCTTGTTGGAATCCGTTTACAACGCCTTTGACAAAATTGCCAAGAAAATGAAAGTATTCAAGGTTGAGACCATCGGGTGAGTAGAAAATGTGGAGTGGTCGAGATCTCGCTTCATTGCTCCCCTTCTACATCCATGCACTCACATTGTTGGCCTCATTTGACCTAAAAACAGAGATTCGTACGTCGCCGCATCTGGTCTTCCCGAGGCACGCAAAGATCATGCAGAAGTAATGGCACGGTTTGCACACAAGTGCCTATTGAAAATGAACGCTTTAGTTCATAAGCTTGAAACAATGTTGGGTCCTGGCACGTCCGAGTTGAAAATGAGAGTTGGTCTGCATAGGTAAGCAAGTCGCTGATTGTGAGACCGTCGAGTCAGTCGTCCATCTCACCGTACCAACGTGCGACTGCGAAAATAGTGGATCCGTGACTGGTGGTGTTTTGAGGGGCGAGAAGTCTAGATTCCAGCTCTTCGGTGACACAGTCAATACGGCAGCTCGGATGGAAAGTACAGGTATTAAAAACCGAATCCATCTCTCAAAGGAAACTGCGGATCTTATCATTGCAGGCGGAAAAGAGCACTGGATCAAGCCCAGGGCGAATAAGGTATTTGCAAAAGGCAAGGGAGAACTTCAGACATTCTGGTTTGCTCCAGGGACAGACTCTGATGCTACAGATAGTACCGAAGAAGCAAATTCGTCCTCCAGAGACAGTGACAATGTCGAGGCCATTGCGTCTCTTGCACTTGAGGACAACCCTAGTAGGGCATCTATCGAAAGACTCATTCTCTGGAATGTGGAAAATCTTGCCTTACCGCTGAAGAAACTCATGGCTTCACGACAAGGTCAAAAGCAACTCAGTCTCGATGCGTGGCGGAACCTCAAGCTCAAGTCATTTCATCCCGACAGTATTGTCTTGGATGAAGTCGAAGAGGTCATTACTCTGCCAGAAAACCGTGTTGTTGACCTTGGCGCTATTGTAGATTCTGTTGTCCTGGACAAAGTGGTTGTCGACCAGTTGACGAACTATATTGCAACGATATCCTCCATGTACCACCCGCATTCTTTTCACAACTTTGATCATGCATCCCATGTGACTCAGTCTGTAACCAAGTTGTTTTCGCGTGTTGTTACACCGGATCAAGTTTGCTATGAAAGCATGAGCTACACTCCGAAGGCTGCACCTGAAAAGTTGCACGACTTTACGTTTGGCATCACGTCCAACCCATTGATCCATTTTGCTGTGATTCTATCTGCCTTGATACATGATGTGGACCACCCAGGTGTACCCAATGCTGTACTTGTGAAAGAAGCAAGTGATATGGCCATGGCGTACAAGAACAAGAGTGTTGCAGAACAGAACTCGGTAGACCTTGCATGGGGATTACTCATGGAACCACAATACGAAGATCTGCGACGTTGCATTTATACCACACAAGAAGAGCTCGAAAGTTTTCGAAAGCTTCTTGTGAACGCCGTATTAGCTACTGATGTTATGGATAAGGAGCTGGGAAGTCTCCGCAAGCGACGATGGGACCTCGCTTTTCGAACTAACAAGTCCGATCTCCCACCTGGAGAGAGTAGTAGTATGACGAATCGAAAGGCCACAATTGTGATTGAATATCTGATTCAAGCCTCAGATGTGGCCCACACAATGCAGCATTGGCAGATATACACGCATTGGAACGAGAAGTTTTTCCGAGAATGTTCCAAAGCCTACAAGGATGGCCGGTCCGACAAAGATCCAGCGGACGGATGGTATGAGGGTGAGCTAGGGTTTTTTGACTTTTATGTGATTCCTCTGGCGAAACGACTAAAAGAATGCGATGTTTTTGGGGTATCTAGCGACGAGTATCTGAACTATGCTCTGAGCAATCGTGATGAATGGAGTCGTCGTGGAAAGGAAATGGTGGCGTTGTACGCTGAGAGCATGAAGAGCGAGGAGCAGAAATAACTGTGAGCGAGGAATGGGAGCATGAGATTGAAAATATATAATTTTTTCTAAATGGCATTACTATATCATAATCTACTGTTGCTGGAGTTGCTTTTTATCACGAGCTGGAAGTACGCTCTGGCATGTAGCCAAACGTTGTCGTGATAAAATCCTTCCAACCACCTGAAATACCAGAGTTCTTTGACTTGAAAGGGTTCAAACTTTTTCTAGTACCACCGGATATTTCATTGTCGCCCTTCATGCATTGTTTGTAATAAAGCAGTTTTTTGTTTGTTTTCTAGTTGCCCAGCAAGTTATTGTTTGTGTATTTTTCTAGCAATTGTAACAATCCATGTTGGCAGGGGCAAAAGACTGGAGGGGACTCTCGTCCTTGAAAGCATTTGTTGTTGCATACACATATTCACTGTCACAGCCAGAAATATCGTTGATGTTATTCCATTTCTTATCCTCCGGGAGATGATTGATCTAGTACTGGTCATAATTGATCTTGTTCTGACATCATAGTGGCACATAGTGGATACATATAGCACCCATCATTGAGCTGGAGCGCTCATTTTTGCAGGAAGCTTGTTGACTACAGAAGCCATCATATGTGTCAATCTTGGATTTCATGAGAAATCGCTGGAACATCGATGATGCGTTCCTCGTGAATCGAGGGTGCGCATTTTTACTGGTACCAACTTAAAGCCGAATGTCAAAAGAAAAAAGCACTTTTACTACGAGGATTGGTTCGTACTTTGGAATTGTGAGCGTGCGGTGATAAGCCGAACCACTATTTGGGCAATTGCCCCCTTCGCCTCGTACAAATAAAGTCGTTGTTTCCAGTCGTTCATTATCGCATAATGGAAGTAAAGAAGTTTGTCGCTAACCTTGGACCTCATCCAATTAAGGAATCGTGTGTAATTTTCCTTGTGATATGGTGAACGATGTCTGACATGACCGTGGTTGCCATGCACACGCGCTATTGGTCAATCACACATTACGCCACAAAATTGCCTCGTCCTTCTCCGACCTCCGACTGCCCTGGTTGCACAAGGGTCATAACTTCATGCACGTATCAGCTGACTTTTCTTCCATCTTTGTACAACCTTTCAAGTCAACCACCCCCGCAAAATGATGTCCGACAGTGAATCGGTCGTTGCTTCGGTTTCTATGGAATCAGAAAGTTCAGACTCACGAAGAAAAAGTGATGAATCCAAGTCAAGTGGGGAGACTTTCTCCAACACAAGTCGAGCGAATACTGATCCAACTTCGCAGCTCGGAGCTCAAGAAACAAGAATTGTCCGAAAATCAAAAGTTTGTGTCTATATATTCCTTTTACTCACGGCTATCATTGGTTCCATTTCGACTTGGTACTTCTTGACTGAAGTGGAACAGCAGTCATTTGCTCAACAGGTAATTAGTATTCTGGTCTGGAGAACGACGGATTTTGCGTTTTTGGTTCTCACTGTATGGCGGTGTATTTCATGTTCTTCATAGTTTGATGTGTTTGCGCAAGGAATTCTCGCAGTTTCGACGATTAATGCCCGAAGCACTTTTGCTCTGTTTGAAGCACAGGCATTGCGCTTCACAACAAGTGCTTTAACAACTGGCCAGCAATGGCCATTCTTTTCTCTCCCCATGTTTGAGGTGGAAGCTGATTTACTTTACAACCAGTCGAAGGCGGGGGAAACCATAGCCCTGCATCCTCTCGTGAGAGCCGATCAGAGACTCGAATGGGAAAACTATTCCAACGCGCATCAGGAATGGCTTCAAGATGCCTTTCGATTCTATGGTGTTCAAGGAACTCCATCCCCCATATGCCCAGAGATTCACGAGAGTCCTTCAAATTGCACACCGGAGAAATATAGTTCTAATCAGACCTTGTATGCCCCTGTATGGCAAATTGCTCCTGCTCCAGGCAGGAATGAACGTTTGGTCAACACCGACGGGCTGGTCCTTGAGGCCTTCTCCAGCTCTTTCCAACGTATGGTTGCAAAAAGAAGGGTGATTATTGGAGATGCTCTAGACACGGACAGCGACACTGGTGACCTCCTTTCATTTTTGATGACGCCCGTTTTTCAAAACATAACTGCCGACTCTCCCATCGTCGCAATACTGGTTGGCTTGATCCCGTGGAATGATTACTTCAAAAACCTTGTTCCTGAAGGCATAGCGGGAATCCAAGTTGTTGTAAGCAATGCGTGGGACAAGTTTACTTTCGAAATCGACGGTCCTGACGCATACTACCTTGGTAATGGTGACTACCATGACCGTGCATATGATTCCTATTGTAATTCAAATGAATTTGCAGGGTCTGCCAATGGGACAAGCGGCCTTGGCTTCACAGTCAGAGTTTATCCAACTCAGCAGTTCGAGGAAGCAAATACAACAAACAGTCCTATCGTATACACTCTGGCTGTCGCCTGTGTCTTCCTCTTTGCGATATCAGTGTTTTTTGTTTATGATTTGTTTGTTGAACGACGTCAAACAAAAGTCATGTTGACTGCGACAAAGTCCAGTGCTATTGTCAACTCCCTCTTTCCTGCCAATGTCAGAGATCGTCTGATGGAAGAACAAAATATCAACGAAAAAGACAAACATTTGAATGCATTCAAGGTTTTAGGAAGAGAGTACCTCCCGAATTCCAGACCGATTGCAGATCTTTTCCCTGAAACCACTGTCATGTTTGCCGATATAGCAGGATTCACTGCTTGGAGCTCGTTGCGTGAGCCTTCCCAAGTGTTTTTCTTGCTGGAGTCTGTTTACAACGCCTTTGACAAAATTGCCAAGAAAATGAAAGTTTTCAAGGTTGAGACTATTGGGTGAGTAAAAATGATACATTGTTGCCATCTCATGGGCACTTCTTGGTCGGTTGCAAATGAACTCACATTTGCCACCGTATACAAACAAAACACAGGGATTCGTATGTGGCCGTGGCCGGTCTTCCCGAGCCACGCAAAGATCATGCAGAAGTAATGGCACGATTTGCACACAGGTGTTTACTGAAAATGAACGCTTTAGTTCACAAGCTTGAAACAACGTTGGGTCCAGGGACCTCCGAGTTGAAAATGAGAGTGGGTCTCCACAGGTAAGACCATGGACGGTGGAGTCCTTTGAGTCATTTATTCCATCTCACCTTCATGACGTTGTTTGTGACTGTGAATGAAGTGGATCCGTGACTGGAGGTGTTTTGAGGGGCGAGAAGTCTCGATTTCAGCTATTCGGCGACACGGTCAACACGGCTGCTCGGATGGAAAGTACGGGCGTCAAGAATCGAATCCAAGTATCCAAGGAAACAGCAGACCTTATCATTGCTGGCGGTAAAGAACACTGGATCAAGCCGCGGGCGAATAAAGTATTTGCCAAAGGCAAGGGAGAACTGCAGACATTCTGGTTTGTGCAAGGGACAGATTCTAATGTTACAGAAAGTACAGACGAAGCGAATTCTTCGGATAAAGACAGCGACAATATCGAGGCCATTACGTCTCTTGCTATTGACGACAACCCGAGTAGGGCATCAACAGAACGTTTGATCCTTTGGAATGTGGAAAATATGTGCTTACCGCTGAAGAAACTCATCGCCTCACGACAAGGTCAAAAATTACTTAGCCTCGACGCATGGCGGAAACTTAAAGTCCAGTCCATTCGTCCCGACAGTATTGTGTTGGATGAATTTGAAGAGGTTATTACTCTGCCAGAAAACCGTGTTGTTGACCTTGGCGCTATGGTGGATTCCGTTGTTCTTGACAAAGTTGTTGTAGACCAGTTGACGAACTATGTTGCAACGATATCCTCCATGTATCGCCCAAATGCATTCCACAACTTTGATCATGCATCCCATGTGACTCAGTCTGTAACCAAGTTGCTTTCGCGAGTGGTTACACCAGATCAAATCAATTATGAAAGTATGTGTTACACACCCAAAGCTGCACCTGACCAGTTGCACGACTTTACGTATGGTATCACTTCCAGTCCATTGATCCATTTTGCTGTGATTCTATCTGCCTTGATACATGATGTGGACCACCCTGGTGTACCCAATTCGGTGCTTGTCAAAGAAAGTACTGATATGGCAATTGCTTACAAGAACAAGAGTGTTGCTGAACAGAACTCGGTAGACCTTGCATGGGAGTTGCTGATGGAACCGCAATACGAAGATCTGCGACGTTGCATTTATACCACACAAGAAGAATTCGAAAGTTTCCGAAAGCTTATTGTGAACGCCGTATTGGCTACTGATGTTATGGATAAGGAGCTGGGAAATCTCCGCAAGCGACGGTGGGAACTCGCTTTTCGAAATAACGCGTCGGATCTTCGACGGGGAGAAAGTATCAGTATGACGAATCGAAAAGCCACAATTGTGATTGAATATCTGATTCAAGCATCAGATGTGGCCCACACTATGCAGCATTGGCAGGTTTACACAAATTGGAATGAGAAATTTTTCCAAGAATGTTACAAAGCCTTCAAGGACGGCAGGTCCGACAAAGATCCAGCCGACGGATGGTATGAGGGTGAGCTAGGGTTTTTTGACTTTTATGTGATTCCTCTGGCGAAACGACTAAAAGAATGCGATGTTTTTGGGGTATCGAGCGACGAGTATCTGAACTATGCTCTGAGCAATCGTGATGAATGGAGTCGTCGTGGAAAGACCATAGTGGAGACATACATGAAGAACTTGGAGCAGAAAGTGCAATGATCCGATGACCTGTTGAATTGCGGATTGGGGTATGGGGTGAAAATTTTGATTTTATTTTCTAGGATTTCTTTTGATGTTATGTTATTCCAGTCTCGAGAAATATTGAAACTCCAAGGCTTTGTTTGTCTGAGGAATTCCGTCCTTAGAACAGGTTAGTGCTTGTCCATCAGCATAGCAGAGGCACAATAGGCTGGCTAATAACGAGTAGGCAGGGGGTTCAATTGGAGGTTTGATTGGAAACCAGTCTTCTGTTTCTCGCTACTAGGTTTCCGTCAAATTGTTCTTGACTCTTGACGGTGAGTCCCAGTAGAATACAGGTTGCTTCCTTCAGTAGTGCCGGGATTTCCCTTCTAACTACTAAGTTAGTACTTATCATTGAGTTATTATTATTATTTTTAGAATAAAGGTTGCTTCCTCTCTGGTAGGTTCACGTAGTTTCGAAGTTCAAGTTTAGTCAAATTGGTCAAGTCACTTTGAGAACTCACGCCGTCATACCGTATTTCGCAGACAAGTCGTGGATCGCAAATGAAATCGCTAGAACATCGATGAAGGCCTGCAGACATTGGCGAACGGCTAGGGTATTCATATGCATAAATGTTCTGCATTCCGAAGAAGCCCATTTGATACAATTGTGACTTAAAAGTTGGTGACGATTCGTGCTTAATTTTGATTTATTTAATTCATATTACTGGTTGAGCATAAATGATAAATATTGCTTATCGCACCAACCGGTCTGGAGCCGAACAAGCACAAACACTCAATCTTGCAACACAGAAACTCGCATCCCGTGCCTCAATCTTGCTCCACTTCGAGACATAATTTTATGAAACTCCACTTCTGAGATTTGCTGTTACCTGTTAACCAACCTTTTGACAATGATGTCCGACAGTGAATCCGTTGGTGCTTCGATTTCCAAGGAATCAGAAAGTTCAGACTCACGAAGGAAAAGCGATGAATCCAAGTCAAGCGGGGAGACTTTCTCGAACACAAGTCGAGGGCAAACAGATCCAAATTTGCAGCTCGGGGCTCAAGAAACAAGAATTGTTCGAAAATCAAAAATTTGTGTCTACATATTTCTTTTACTCACGGCTGTCGTGGGTTCCCTTTTGACTTTTTACTTTTTGAGTGCAGTGGAACAAGCGTCATTTGAACAACAGGTATGCGGCTAGTTTCCTGATTGACCGTACACCAAGCTTCGCATTCTTGTTCTAACTGAATGGCTGTGTTTCATGTTCATAGTTTGACGTGTTTGCGCAAGGAATTCTCGCAGTTTCGACGATCAATGCCCTTAGCACTTTTGCTTTGTTCGAAGCGCAAGCCCTTCGCTTGACGACCACTGCACTAACTACAGGCCAGCAATGGCCATTCTTTTCTCTCCCCATGTTTGAGGTTGAAGCAGATTTGCTATACAACCAGTCAAAAGCAGGGGCTTACATAGCAATCCATCCTCTTGTGAGAGCCAATCAGAAACTCGAATGGGAAAGCTATGCCAATGCGAATCAGGGATGGCTACAAGCTTCATACCGATTTTATGGTGTTCAATCAACGCCACCCCCCATATGCCCTGTCATGAGTGGAGTTCTATGGAATTGCACGCCCATTAGTAATAGTTCCAACCATACCTTGTATGCCCCTGCATGGCAGCTTGCTCCAGCTCCAGGCGAGAACGAACTTTTGGTGAACTACGACGGCTTATCGTTGGAGTCATTCTCTACTTCGTTCCAACGAATGGTAAAAATGAGACGTGTGATCATTGGCGATGTTTTAAACTTGGATAGCAACGATGGCGAACTTCTTTCGTTTTTGATGACACCTGTTTTTCAAAACATAACCACCGACTCTCACATCGTCGCAATATTGGTTGGCTTGATCCCATGGAATGATTACTTCAAAAACCTTGTTCCTGAAGGAATAGCGGGAATACAAGTTGTTGTAAGCAATGCGTGGGACAAGTTCACTTTCGAAATCGACGGTCCCAATGCAAATTACCTTGGTACTGGTGATCGCCATGACCGTGATTATGATTCCTTTTGTAATTCAAATGAATTTGCAGGGTCTGCCAATGGGACAAGCGGCCTTGGCTTCACAGTCAGAGTGTATCCAACTCAGCAGTTCGAGGAAGCAAATACAACAAACAGTCCTATCATGTACAGTCTGGCGGTCGCCTGTGTCTTCCTCTTTGCGATATCAGTGTTTTTTGTTTATGATTTGTTTGTTGAACGACGTCAAACCAAAGTCATGATGAGTGCGACAAAGTCAAGTGCTATTGTCAACTCCCTCTTTCCTGCCAATGTCAGAGACCGCTTGATGGAAGAACAAAATATCAACGACAAAGACAAGAAGAGATTGGCTGCATTCCATGCTTTAGGTCGTGAGAGCCTTCCAACCTCCAGACCGATTGCAGATCTTTTCCCTGAAACCACTGTCATGTTTGCCGATATAGCCGGATTCACAGCTTGGAGCTCGTTGCGTGAGCCTTCTCAAGTTTTCTTCTTGCTGGAGTCGTTGTACAACGCATTTGACAAAATTGCCAAGAAAATGAAAGTTTTCAAGGTTGAGACCATTGGGTGAGTGTGTGATTGTTGCATTAATGATCGCCACGATTTGGTCGAATGTAAATGAACTCACATTACCACTGTTTGGTACAAAACCAGGGATTCGTACGTAGCTGTGGCTGGACTTCCGGAGGCACGCAAAGATCATGCAGAAGTAATGGCACGTTTTGCACACAAGTGTCTACTAAAAATGAACGCTTTAGTTCACAAGCTTGAAACAACGTTGGGTCCAGGGACCTCCGAGTTGAAAATGAGAGTGGGTCTGCACAGGTAAGGAAAAAGAACCACTGATAGTGAATCCTTCCAGTCAGTCGTCCAGCTCATTCTCCCTTCTACCATCAATTGATGAAAATAGTGGATCCGTGACTGGAGGTGTTTTGAGGGGTGAGAAGTCTCGATTCCAGCTCTTCGGTGATACTGTCAACACTGCAGCTCGGATGGAAAGTACGGGCATCAAAAATCGTATCCAAGTATCCAAGGAAACTGCAGACCTTATCATCGCTGGCGGTAAAGAGCACTGGATCAAGCCTCGGGCGAATAAAGTATTTGCCAAAGGCAAGGGAGAGCTCCAGACATTTTGGTTTGTGCAAGGGACAGATTCGGATGTTACAGAAAGTACTGAAGAAGGGGACACCACGTCCAACGACGGCGAGAACGACGAAGCCATTACGTCGCTTGCCCATGATGAGAACCCTAGTAGGGCATGCATCGAAAGACTCATTCTCTGGAATGTGGAAAATCTGTGCTTACCGCTGAAGAAACTCATGGCTTCACGACAAGGTCAAAGACAACTCAGTCTCGAGGCATGGCGGAAACTGACGGTCCAGTCCATTCATCCCGACGGTATTGTCTTGGATGAAGTC
The DNA here is from genome assembly GCA_019593585.1 of Nitzschia palea. Taxonomy (NCBI): domain Eukaryota; phylum Bacillariophyta; class Bacillariophyceae; order Bacillariales; family Bacillariaceae; genus Nitzschia; species Nitzschia palea. The sequence goes on along the minus strand of SWEM01000227.1, from coordinate 20,375 downwards.
GAGGAGGTCATCACTCTACCAGAAACTCGTGTTGTTGACCTGGGTGGTATGGTGGATTCCGTTGTTCTTGACGACGCAGTGGTGGACCAGTTGACGAACTACGTTGCAACGATATCCGCCATGTACCACCCAAATGCATTCCACAACTTTGATCATGCATCGCATGTGACCCAGTCTGTGACAAAGTTGTTGTCACGAGTTGTTACACCGGATCAAGTCTGTTATGAGAGCATGAGTTACACGCCAAAAGCAGCACCTGACAAGTTGCACGACTTTACTTTTGGCATCACTTCCAGCCCTTTGATCCATTTTGCTGTGATTCTTTCAGCATTGATACATGATGTGGACCACCCAGGTGTACCCAATGCTGTACTTGTGAAAGAAGGTAATGAGATGGCAATTGCCTATAAGAACAAGAGTGTTGCAGAACAGAACTCGGTAGACCTTGCATGGGAGTTGCTGATGGAACCACAATACGAAGATCTGCGACGTTGCATTTATACCACACAAGAAGAGCTTGAAAGCTTTCGAAAGCTTCTTGTGAACGCAGTCTTGGCAACTGACGTTATGGATAAAGAGTTAGGAAATCTTCGCAGGCGACGATGGGAACTCGCGTTTCGACCGGAAACGTCCTATTCGCCAAGTGACGACAATTGCAGTATGACAAGGCGAAAGGCCACAATTGTGATTGAATATCTGATTCAAGCGTCAGATGTGGCACACACCATGCAACACTGGCAGATCTACACACATTGGAACGAGAAGTTTTTCCAAGAGTGTTACAAGGCTTTCACGGATGGCAGGTCAGACAAGGATCCCACGGAAGGATGGTACGAGGGTGAGCTAGGGTTTTTTGACTTTTATGTGATTCCACTGGCGAAGAGGCTGAAGGAGTGCGGTGTGTTTGGGGTGTGCAGTGACGAGTATTTGAATTATGCTATTAGCAATCGGGATGAATGGAGTCGTCGTGGAAAAGAAATGGTAGAGTTGTACGTTGACAGCTTGAGGCGCAAAGCGAGTACATTTACAGTACAGTAGCTAATGGAAGCGCTGGGGGATGAAATTTTCAATTTAAAGGTTTCCGCTAGCTGGTACTACATTTTTATCTAAGTTACATGTTAGAAGCAAAATATGGTACATGGAACACCCCCTCTTGCCCTCCTGTAGGGTGTTCCAAACGCCCTACCGTGGATTGGATCAGTGACCACCAGCTCCACTGGCGGCTAAGAACAACCACGTAAAATAGATTTTGTATTGCTATTGCTATCTAAGTTACATGTTACACCGGGTACCAGGCTTCTTTACGTCGAAGTATTTTCTTGTGTGAATAGGGTACGATACTATCGTATATCGTATCTAGGGACGTACCTCGTACCCGACTCATCCTGTTGGTCATTTTGAGTCCGAATGGGAGCGCTATTCTCGATCTTGCTGGGACTTTCTGGGCGTCCTCGTTATTCGTAGTGGACGTCATCCAAACTTTTGTTAACAAGGCGTAACGATGACGCACCGGATTGAAGCCCTGTAAAATGTGAGAATGACCGAGATCCCGGTGCCTCCAAAAGCGATTTTCTGTGTAGTCTTGGGTTCAACTTGTAGAGTCGCAGCGGAGTAGCGGAGAAAAGTTCTTCGAAGCGCATGACAGGTTTGTTTCTCTCTTCAAAGGGAAGAGGACGAAATATTTTAGTACCCCTAGTGCCCACAATCGCCCTATTCTCGATTCATTAAAAAATTGCTTCCCAGTCCTTTCTGTTTCGATTGATGTTATTATTATTATTGGCATTACCCCTTCTCGCTTACTCAAATGATGATATGCCAGCAAGATGTCGTTCGCAAAGCCACAACACAAATCTCGAGCTTTTACAATTGCACTTTTGACTGTAAAAAGTTCTTTCTGAAAAAGAGGTTCCGACAAAAGTGACCACAAAATTCTCCACTTGCTCTTGATTGCGGGGCTTTGCAAGTGGAGGGGACGATTTAATCTCAACCTGGCCCAACAAGCTCGAAACGACAAAGCGAGTGATCCTTGGCAACATGCCTCCCAAAAAAAACTCTTCTCACAATATTACTTTTCCCGATCTTGTAATCATGAAAGTCGCAGATGATTTATCTCTTGAGTCTGGAGGTTCCTCCAATCATCATCCATCTAGCAACCGTGGAGTTATCAGCAACCCCACCAAAGAAGAAACTGTATCTGACAGTGACAAATCGTTGGATCAGGGAGGAGCCCTTCAAGTCGGACGGAAGGAGACGCAGCATGTAAAACGATCCAAAATTTTCCTCGCAGTGATATTGGTCTTGGCAGCGACTGGTGGTGCACTTGCCACTTTCACATTTCTCAAGAATGACGATGAATTCACCATGGCAAAGGAGGTAAGTTTCTTGTCGTAGTGCAACACTTCATAGAACCGCGCTGACCTCACTCATTTTTCGTGCCTGTCAAGTTTGAATTGAGTGCTACAAAGGTTTTGACTGTCTCCAGTCTTAACGCATTGCATGTCTTCGATTTATTCAAGGCTGAGTCCCTGCAGATGACTACCTATGCTCTTTCGACTAGAGCAGAATGGCCGTTTGTCACCATTCCATACTTCGAAGCGGCTGGGGATATGTTGATTAACAAAACCAAGGCTAGTCGATATGTTGCACTTCATCCCCTGGTAGCACCCGACCAACAAGGTGCATGGGAACAGTACACCAACGATAACCTCTCTTGGATCCAGAAGTCGTATCAATACCATGGGATCGCAATGACAGAGCCATTGAATATCTGTCCCAATATTAGCATGGTTATGAGAGAATGTGTCCTGGAAACGAATAAGTCCGCAATTATGGCTCCCGTATGGCAGATTGCTCCTATTCCTGGACCTAATGCGGTCTGGATCCACTTCAATTCATTAAATTACAATTACTTTGATCGCATGTTTGATTCCATGATGGAAAGCAGGAGCGCTGCTCTGTCAGATGTCATCAATTTCGTAAGTGCTGACTCGAACGCATCATCGGGAGGTGAGGTGGAAGCACCCAGGTCTTTGTTGTGTACCCCTGTGTACAGAAGCTATGAGGATGACTCTGCCATTGTGGCACTCCTTACTGCAATCCTTCCTTGGCGGGACTACTTCGTCAATGTACTCCCCAAAGGAGATGTTGGCATCATTGTTGTTGTCAAGAGCTCACATCAGGCATTTACCTTTCGGATTGATGGTCCGGAAGCATATTATCTGGGGCAAGGTGATCTCCACGATAAAAAATATGACTATTTGGAAATATCGAACGATTTCGCGGCTTTTGCCGATCGCGAGAGCACGTTTGGGTATACAGTCCATGTCTACCCAAGTGACGTGTTTTACAAGCAAAACACCAGCAACCGCCCTATCATATATACAGTTGCCATTGTGTTGGTCTTCTTCTTTACAGCTTCAGTCTTTATCTTGTACGACCTTCGCGTGGAGAGTAGGCAGAGAAAGTTGTTGCATACAGCAACCAAGTCCAGCGCTATCGTCAACTCCCTATTTCCTGAAACCGTCCGAGATCGTATAATGGCAGAGGCTGTCAAGGAACAGCAAGTCCATAAGGTAGAAATGTTCAAAGGAGGAGGTGATGCAAGATGCAAATCAGCGGGTGGATCCACATCGAGTTACTCGAGACCCATTGCTGACTTGTTCTCGGACGCCACCGTGATGTTTGCTGATATCGCAGGATTCACAGCATGGTCCTCTACCAGAGAACCAACTCAAGTTTTCTTCCTTCTCGAATCAATTTACAACTCGTTCGACAAAATTGCGAGAAAGATGAGTGTTTTCAAAGTAGAGACGATCGGTGATTCCTATGTAGCCGTAGCCGGACTCCCCAACCCAAGAAAAGACCATGCCGAAGTGATGGCTAGATTTGCATACAAATGTCTTCTCAGGGTCAACAACTTGGTGCACAACCTTGAGTTGACCTTGGGACCTGGAACTTCTGATCTTCGTATGCGATTCGGTTTACATAGGTACGTAAGACAAAGCCTTCAACATTTCAGTCGCCTTGGCTTCATCACTGATCAATCTTTGCACTTGTGTTTCTTCTTTTTAGTGGACCTGTAACGGCGGGGGTACTACGAGGCGAAAAATCCCGATTCCAACTCTTCGGAGATACAGTCAATACCGCGGCACGAATGGAGAGTACCAGCACGGCCAATCGCATCCAAATATCACAAGAAACCCGAGACATACTTGTCGCGGAAGGAAAAGAGAGCTGGACCAAACCACGGGAATCAAAGGTGGTGGCAAAAGGCAAAGGCGAGCTTCAGACGTATTGGTTAGTCCTGGGATCTCAATCAGGATCTATTGCTTCTTCCAGTACTAATAATTGCGAAAATGAACAAGACAGCATGGAAGAAAAGCAACCGGTGTTCTTGAAGCATGCCACCGAGACAGCCTTCACATCTTCAGCAACAACGTCGACGTCTTTCGATCGACATGATCCTGCAAGTCAGCGACTAATCCTTTGGAACGCCGAGAATTTGCTGGTGACAGTTCAAAATATTCTCCAAAAGCGATCGATGGAACCCATGGTCAAAAAACAAGCTCCGAACAAGCTCACTTTGGACAGCAAATTTGATACCACACCTCTCGATGAAGCCAAGGACTTGATTGATTTTCCAATGCATCTTGTCATGGCCAAGAATGAAAAACAAATCATGGTGGACCAAGTAGTCGTGGAACAGCTGGTGCATTTGGTCTCCACGATTTCCACCATGCATAACCACAACCGCTTTCACAACTTTGCCCACGCGTCCCACGTCACGCAATCAGTTTCGAAACTTTTATCTCGTCTTGCGGCAATTGACGCCATGGATCACGAAGACTCGTGCCGACTTTCCAAGAATGGTGACCAAGGTCTCAATGAGTATGCTTCTAGAATAGCCTCGGATCCATTGGCACATTTTGCCATTGTCTTTGCTGCATTGATCCATGATGTGGATCATCCGGGTGTTCCCAATGCAACGCTCGTCAGGGAGGGTCATCGACTAGCCAACCACTACAAGAACCAGAGTTGTGCCGAACAGCATTCCATGGACCTGGCCTGGAACTTGCTCATGGAACCAACCTACCAGGATCTCCGACACTGCCTATTCCGAACCAAGGAAGAGATGATACATTTGCGCCAGGTCATGGTTCATTCAGTCCTAGCCACGGATTTTTTCAATGTACAACTTGCCAACTTGCGAAACGAGCGGTGGGAAAGTTCGTTTGACCCGTCTAGTGCCATGAAGGCCTCCGCACACGGACCAGGAAAGAGTCTTGCACAGGATCGAATCAATCAGAAGGCAACCGTTGTCTTGGAGTACATGATGCAAGCCTCTGATGTGAGCCATACCATGCAACATTGGCACATTTACATCAATTGGAATGAGAAACGCTTTCAGGAAATGTATGTTGCGTACAAAAAAGGTAGAATGGAGGATGATCCTTCTCATGGCTGGTACGAAGGCGAATTGAAGTTCTTTGACAATTATGTAATTCCTCTTGCTCAAAGGCTCAAAGATTGCGACGCACTCGGTGTATCGGGAGATGAATTTATGATGTATGCCTTACAGAACCGTGAGGAATGGGCCAGAAAGGGACAACAAATCGTTGGAGAATATCTTGAGGGGGCATGTCAAGAAAAGATTTGATACATGCATCATTTTGAGCATAATAAGCATTCATATAATATATAGCATTTCTTGTTCTTTGTGAACAGTCCGAGACTCGTCCCGGACTTCATTCATGAATATATGCAACCCATCCACGACTTCCAGAAATCATCCATTATGCTTCAATATTCATTTTCTGTAGGACTGCCGAGACAAAGACGTCAGGACTGTCCAAGTAGCAAGGATGCCCGCCTTCGATTTCACGTTTCTCTGCACCTGCCAAGTTTGCCAATCGGTCGGAAGTTTGCTGGCCCATGGCATCCCGATTCCCATAAATGGCAAAGATTGGAAGACCATTGTTGAGTCCCATGAGTTGGTCGTCAGTAACACTAGCCACCGATCCCGCAGCTACAGGAATCCAAAGCGATACCAACGATTTCAACGTAGCTACATCTCCGTTCTTGATCCAATCGGTAATGGACTTGCCAGAAGCCGAAGGTGTTACTAGTACGACTGGCGTTGTGAGAAGCTCTGCTTCTTGCATGGATGTCAAGAGCACTTGAAGTTCTTTGTATCCAGCCGATACCGGTAAATCCATGGCCGAGACGGAAAGTTCCGAGTATTCACAAAACTTTGACAATATTCCACTGGTCTTCCAGTCTTCTTTGGTGAACTTGGCTCCATGTAGTAGCACCAAGTGCTTGGTAGTTCCTGCGCAGTGATAGTAATCAATTTTGTTGACAGTGCCACTAACAATGTCGGATGATCCTGACAGCACCTTTTCGGTACCCATTTCCTCAACTGAATTCTTGTTGTTCTTGGACACACGCTTGCTATTCGCCGCGTAAAGGATGAGCACAAAAAGAAATCCTGCCAATACCAAAATCCATGACGGATTACTGGAAGAAGATTTTTCTTTGAAACGCCTCGAAGTCATTTGTCCCATCCGTCAGCTACCGTAGATGGTTGGAAAGGTTTTCTTGTGATTGTGTGACCTGTGCTCTCATGGCCATCTGGCGATTTTGGATTCGGGAGCCGTCACGCCAATACCGAACACTGCGATCTTGGACTCTCTGGATTCCAGCGCAGAAATGGGCAATATCGCGCAGAACGGTCGATCCGTTGAATAGAGAGTCCAACGTGTGAGCATGATTGCGTCGAAGTTTCAATGGAGGTGCTTTGTTTTCGATATTTTGTTGTGTTACTTAGAACGGTTGCGACCGTTGCGACTTCGGATACTTAGGCAATTTTTCTACACAATCAAACCATCCAAGGCGGTACCTTGACAAAACTTCCACATCGCATTCCGACAACCGCCCATAGACTCTTGTGCGGGTCCAACCGGGCATATATTTTTCTTTTGTTTTATATACAACTATGAACACATATCATTGATCTGAACGCTCAAACCATTTGGAGGGTAAGATGTACATTCTAATACTGGGCAACAATCCTCACACATTTTTCTGCATCTCCAGGGAGGGAATAAAAACGCAAATCTCACTGGTAGTGGGAAGGCGATTTTTCGCGACCATCACAGCTCCTATCGAGCTCTTCATTTCTATTCATACACACCCTTTGACACTTACGGCTTTTATAACCAAGGCCAGGTGTAGGATCTATTCATCATGAGGGTATCAATATGTGTTGTTATTGTTTTGGCGGTGAAGGTGTTGGCCTTGCCAACAAGAAGGCTGAGACGACCAGGAGGTTCCCTTCTCGAGATTGGCAGTGACAACAAGCCAACGGTCGCATCATCGGAGATGGCGTTTCATGGACCTGAGAATCCATTTTCGGAAATGATTCGATTATTGGAAGATTCAGAAACTGCATTGTCTGTGTCCATGTCGTTGACATCGGCACCCTCACCGGCTCCATCCGTGGTATCGGCACCAACCCTCCCTCCGTTTACAAATGCACCGACCATTAATACTGTAGTAACAATGGCCCCAACAACAGAGGCACCTGTTACTGTTGCTCCAGCAACGGCAGCACCCGTCACTGTTGCACCAACCATTTCGCCAACGACCATTCCACCTACCCTGCCGCCCGTGAGACCAGTGGCACCACCGTCTACTCCACCAACAAAGGCTCCAGCAGTAGCACCGACCCGTTCTCCTGTTCAATCTAGTAGTAACAGTCCTACTGCCATGACAGCTCCTTCTTCAGATGGCGGCAATTCGGGCCATCCCACCGACAGTCCTTCGGCATCACCATCCCAATTCAGTCAACTTCGGGATGAAGTTATTGCAGAGAAATGTGGTGTAACGCCATTAGAACGATCCAGGGATATACTTTCCATTCTGAGTGTGATTAGTGATCCCGTGGATTTGGTCACCCCTGGAACCTCTCAATTTCAAGCTCGGGATTGGTTGGACAATAAGGATCGCATGGTACTTTGCGCCACGGAAACCGCCCACGTGGGTCAACGATATCGAGCTGCTTTGTTGTATTATTCCCTGGGAGGGCCCGGATGGGCCAATTGTAGGGCATGGGATGACAATACTACTGGTATGACTCCCTGTTTGGTCGAAGATGTACGAAACTCTCGACAATTACAGGAAATGATGAAGGACGAGTCCTTTGAGTGGAAGGAGAATGCCCATTCTCGTCGCCGCCGTGTAGAAGATGCGACTCCACATAAGTTTGATGAGCAAGAATCCATTCGATGGCTGAGCGTCAATAATGAATGTGAATGGTTTGGCAATGATTGTGGGGATGCCTACCAACCGGGAGATGATCCCGATAGCTACTATCCACTGGTCAATATTGATTTGGGAAAGAACGATTTGGAGGGTACCTTAATTCAAGAAATCTTTGGCTTTGAGGAGCTACAAGCCCTATTCTTGGATGGGAATTCCCAAATCTCTGGTACGATTCCCGAGGAAATTGGTCGAATGACCAAACTCAAATTCTTGGATATCGATGATAGCAAGGTGACTGGACCTCTTCCCGATGCTCTTTTTTCACTAAGCAACATGCTGGTAATTGATTTGAATGCCAATCAAGTGACAGGGACCCTTTCCCCGGCGATTGGTAACCTAACAAGTCTGGAAATTTTGCAACTTGAAAATAATGCCATGGTCGGTGTACTCCCCACAGATTCGCTTTTGAATTTGACTCGATTAGGTACGTGATTACACTGGATGCTGATCACGCAGGGATCATGGGTATGTAACATTTTTCACTAACGAAATATTCGAAATTTTTTTTCGATGATGCAGTTGCCTTGACTTTGGAGGGCAACCTTTTCACGGGTACCCTTGAACCACTCTGTGATGTTCGAGACCAACGACGTCAAGAATATGAAATATATTTGAACTTCATGTTTGCCGAGTGTGCAGGAGAGGACCCTCTTGTGGATTGTTCTTGCTGTGTCTGCTATTAATACAGTACAACAAGAGAAGATGAAAAAAAAAAGAGAAAAAGAAAAATCACCCAACCCAACCTATAACCATGCGGTTCATAGATGCACCGTAAACTGCATGGTACTGCGAGAATAAAAAGCTTGTGTGTGCATGTTTGTTTGTTCATAAGATGTTATCCATTCATTCAATCCATGGAAAGATCTACATTTCAGTGGCCAGAATCAGACCTTTTATACATGATTCCTACTTTCATAATACCGTCCCAGATATAAACGAAGTGTTATTATAGAATCCCGTTACTAGACACAAATCTTGTTTTACCTAGTTTTGCCGCCCCTCTAGAATCTAGTCAACATTTCAATTATAAACGTACTCTTCAAACCCCCTTAGTGGGAATAGTCCAGATTGGGAGTTGGCAGTTTGGGCTCTCCCCGTGCATCGATTAATATCTCAGCAATCCATACGGATACTGGCAGTCATCTCATCAGCCATCGTCGGTTGGGATATCCGACGGTGCACGACGCTGTGAAACGGGACTGCCTCACCACAGTGTTTTTTGCTTGGTGGGGTCGCGCTTGCGCTCTACGCTCCCACCAACGGAACACTACGGTCGTGTGATTCCAAAAAATACGGTCATCGGACAGGCCTTGTCTCCTTTCATCATCAGCTTCACTAAAAAAACACACCACATGTTTTTAAGTCGATGTGATGATGCAAGATGCAGTATCTTGGTCAACAAGAAAGATTGGATAATGAAGATACTGCAACAGTAGTGCGGAATTGCTACGTGAAATGTAGCGATGGAATTCTATTGACAGGGCAACATTGGACCAAAGCAAATGCCAGAGACCCGCCACTTCTTCGAGTGCTTTGTTGGCATGGATTCTTGGACAATTGTCGATCCTTTAGTGCACTGGCACCTCGACTCTTGGCATCCGAATCCATTGGTGAAATTTTGGCCATGGACTTTCCGGGTCATGGTCAATCCCATCACAAATCGTTGGACCATCCACCCTATGAGGTTATCAGTGATATTGTCTTTTATATTGCCCAAGTTGTGCAGAAATTGGATTGGAACGAGAAATTTCTCTTGATTGGACATTCGATGGGTGCCATGGCATGCATCATGTATGCCGGGGCCTTTCCCGAACGAATTCATCAATTAATTCTACTCGATGGATTTGGTCCTGATTTTGAACGACCCAACTGTGTCGTTCATCGACTCCGAGATCACGTCACCAAGCGCTATGCGGGGAACGCATCTTTTGCAATAAAAACCAAACGAACGTATCCTACGTTGGAGGATGCCATTTGGACGCGCCAACAAACAGCTGTCAAAAGTCCTGGAAAACAATGGCTGAGTTATTCGGCGGCCAAGGAAATGGTAGTTTGGGCATTGGAACGTTCCACAGAAAATGATACTAGTGATAGTGGTGATAACGAGGGATGGAGGTTTCGTCACGATCCACGGTTGTATTGGCCAGCTTTACAAGCACATACTTTGGACCAGGCCTTTGACTTTTGGAAGTCCCTTCGGGATAATCAAGTTGCTACATTGTGGTTGCGAGCAGAAGATGGTTGGCCATTTTCCAAAAAATGGCTGGATCGTGCCGAAACCTTCTTGGGATCATTCGGTGTTGTAAGAACCTTGCCGGGATCACATCATTTTCATGCAGATCCAGAGACGGTTGGACACGTCACAGAAACAATTTTGGAACATCTCAAACCTGTCCAATAGGATTAGAGTCAACACGAGAATGGTAGACTCAAGACTATTTATCAGCGTGCTCTTGCTGAAAGCTCTACACTGACCCAACTGTTTGCAGCACCGAAAAGAAAATTTCAATCTGTCTATGGTATCGGTTGAGGCCTATGGCAAAAGGACCTGAGGGTTCTGCAACGATTCATGGATGGATGAGGTTTGCGTGGACCAAAATCTGTGATTGAAGACTTCCCAAATACTGAAATGGACAATGACAGCCATCCATCAGAAGTATGGGCAGTTTCACAAGGACTGATGTCAACTTGAATGGCTCCCCTGTTGCTCGTGTCCACGAATACCGACGTCCATGGTTGGTCGCAGAGTTAGATATGGTGGAACTTGTGATGTCAATCTTACAGCAACCAATGGATGAGTATCATATCCTTCAATAAAAGTGCCTGTACCGATCTTCAAATGAGAGAAGTACGCCTGAATCATCCCTTTGAAATCCAATAAAATTAAACAGCCAGTCAATCCATGAATTTTTCTTTCGAATGAGGTGTGGGGAGACACTGTAAAGAAGTTATTCACCATCATTACCAGAGTATTTCTTCCTACTGTGTGTACCGGATATGAATTTTGACCTTCTATATGATCATTTTATTACTACTACGCGAGGACCAAGAAATAACAGTAGTTGCTGTTTTCTCTATGAACACGAAATGAAGTTACTTGTACTCTTATCGATACTACCGGTAGGTACATGACTCCATACCAGGTAGACAAAAACCGTGACTGCAACAGTCAGCAATTCCCGCCTGAATGATTGCGCTGACTACAATCATTTCATCATTTCGTTGCACCTGCCTGGTACCTCTCACTTGTATTCGAATCGGATTGCTACTATCACTGATCGATTGTTTGTCTTGTGTTTAAATATAAGTGCACACAGAATTTGTAGGGAAACTCCATGTTTGCTTTGGTTTGGGCATGTCAAGAATGAAAGTCTTGCCGTACTTTCCCTCAACATTACTATGGACAGTGATTAACGCAGGGCAACAACCCGCTGCCGCCAATGCGGCTTTTGCCTTTGCAAGGTCTAACGGTAGAGCTATGCATGTTCAAAAATCAAGAATAGATGGGAAATCATCAATTTTTCGATCAAGAGCAACCAATCGATTGTTTTCTACCACAGTTCCTGGTGTTACCGCCGATGGTTCAGAAAACTTTTTATCATCATCATTGACTGCTGACAACAACCATAATGAAGCATCCCACAAACCTTCTTTCTTCAAGATTTATTATAACGATGTTTATCAAGTCCACTTGCCTCCTCGCCATCGCTTTCCAATGAAGAAATATGAGCAAGTTCGAAAGCAACTCCAAAAATGGATCGCTGAGTCACCGAAAAAAGATCGAGAGATGGTACATTGTGGTACGTAATGCCTAGAGTCCATGGTGAATGGTTTCAAACGTATGCATACTAATAATATCGGACCATACAAAGAATTTATTGTCTCGCCTCTAGCAACAGTAGACGAACTTGCAACTACTCATTGCAAGGATTATATACATCGATTTTTGCACGGACAGCAAAGCGAAAAAGAACAACGAAATGTGGGCTTTCCGTGGAGTCGAGAAGGAGTCGACCGTGCACTCAGTTCAGTTGGTGGCACACTCGCTGCTGCCTGTTGTGTATGTGATGAATTGGAAAGAAGAAGGATCGATTCATCATCGTCCTCGGGATTCGAGATGCCTCCATGGGCAGCGCATATTGCGGGGGGAACTCATCATGCCTTCTATGATTATGGTGAAGGGTTTTCCGTATTCTCAGATATTGCCGTTGCAGCGAATGTAGTGCTACAAAGATATCCAACGCTTATCAGACGCATTTTGATTCTCGATTTAGACGTCCACCAAGGTAATGGTAATGCGGTGCTCTTTCAAGACCGCTCCGAGGTTTCGACGGTGTCACTTCAGTGTGAAGGAAATTACTTCTCCGAAAAACAGAAGTCGGACTTGGATGTCGAATTGCCCATTGGGTGCAATGATGCCACCTATCTCATGACATTGCATCACTGGCTCAAACGGATCGAAAAGCTTGCAGGACCTAATTTCTACGACTTGATCTTCTACCAAGCCGGAGTTGACGTTCAGGAAGATGATCGATTAGGACGAATGAACATTTCGGCACGAGGCGTCCAGCGACGCAATGAGCTTGTATACGACTTTGCCCGTCGCCTCAATATTCCACTAGTGATATGTATGGGAGGTGGATACCCACGCAATGCAGATGATTGGAGTCCCATTATCGACGCCCACACGCACGTATACTTCCAAGCCCACCAGTATCTTTCTAGAGTTGCCAAAGACGCCAGAAGTGATCCCCCTTGAGAATCCACGGGTTCTGGACAGAACTGGCACGGCAGTGACGACCGTATCATTTTTTGACTGCTAGATCCTACATTCGATGATTGCAACTTTCTAACAATATCCCCCTTCTTGTCGCATTGGCCAGAAATGGTTGAGTTTTCCTGTGACGACGATGATCAATCCAAATGTACCTTTTTCTTGGAAAAACCTTCCATTCCACAAAATTCCGTTATTTGCCGTTTTCATCGGAGTCGCTGCACGACTGTAGTTTCAGCTTTATGTTACGGTTAACCGGAAGTTTCCGTCAAATTTCCGAATACTTCCATCCGACTGGTAGGTCCATCACGTCGGGACGCTCACATTTTGACATCCAAAAGTATTTCAATTTGTCGTGCCACGAACAAACTCTTATATCCATACCTCTTCGAAAAGTAGGGACAACGGTAGGATCAATACAAAGTACGCAATGTACTACAGTTAGATTTGGGGCATTCCAACGGTGGAAGATCACCAAACTCTTTCGCCCTCCTTCGCTGTCAGTCATCACTTCATAATTTCTCTTGATAACAAATGGAGTCCTCACTAGTCCGTTCGGCTCTCGAGCCACCTTCAACATCGATGATCCAATACCAAACAAAGGTAGGCAATCCTGGTGCTCGAAAGCCTCTTCCAACCAAAGATCCCAGCGCGCTGCCAGTACCCACCCTTGAGAGAGCACTCACCACACGCGAGCCAAGAGTCTTTGGCAGTAGCTTGACCAAAGGTAGCTTTACCAGTAAGGAAGTCGCCCCTCTCATAAAAAATCAGGCTCTTGAAAAGATTATGCACGACTATCGCATGCAACACTTGCAGCTCACTCGTCTGGAGATGGAACTTGCTGAATACAAATCGGAGACAAGCAAAACCATTGAAACTCAACTTTTGGACCGCTTCTACGGCATCAAGAAACATGATGTTATGACCCAATTTTCATGCAAGTGGTTCAGCATCCTGATTGTTTGCCACGGTTTCTTCTACTACTGCTACTATGTCTTGCGAAAGGGCAGCCAAGAAAAGGCTGACGACGACCAAGTCTCCTCTGCTTATGAGACGTGGTTGTCCTCTGCCAAGGATACTGTCCTCGACGGAATCATAGAGGTTTCCATTTACTCCATGCTATACGTCCTTGTGGTACTCTTTGACATCTTTTGGCTTGTCCTCTTCCCCGACCGAGTCCGTTGTGAACGAACGACTGCTGGTTCACATGTCATCGTGGCCGCACACAGGGCACATGCTTCGCTAGAAATCATGATCCCCACTGTGCTACAAACATTTTCGCCCGAATGTGTCTGGGTTGCTGACAACGGTTTCCAAGATCAAGAAACAGAAGCGCTTTGCCAACGCCTGGGGGTCAACTATGAGTTCAACCCTATCGGAAACAAGGCGAATGCATTGGTGGTGGTCGCGCGAAAGATCAAGCGCCGACACGGCAATGCCGTCAAGAATGGTATGAAGCTTCATTGCACTCGGGCTCCTTATAGTGTAGTCTAACCTCTTCTCCAATCTTGCTTCTTCACAGTTGTCTTGCTCGATGACGACACAGAGCTTGAAAATGATTTTTTCGTCCGTCACGATATACTAGCTGATCCGAGTAAGTTGATATCTCTGGGGTGATTGATATAGTGAAGGTGATACTCATCTGTCTTGTTCGGCGCATCCAGAAGTTGGAGGTTACTGTGTGGGAATTGCGATTAATCGACAGCCTCCAACAAACATCTGGGAAATTGTAAGTTTGAAATTCAATGTTTCAGGATTCACAGTCAGTTCGTTTGTGCCATATGAACTGACTTGGGCCTTTGGCGAATTTCAGGCGATTGACTTCGAGTATCGCGCCATTTCGCATGCTTTTGGTGCTCGGGCCACTTGCGCAACATTGCCATTCTGTCATGGAATCTGTGCCGTGTACAAGCTTGATCTCATGATTGAGATGTACAGCAAGAATGCGAGCCTGCCTGGAGGACTCCCATTCGGGGAAGATGGATACGCGGGGTTGGATTATCGCATGGCTGGCTACAAGCTCATGCAGGACAATGCCAATGTCGTCTGGACATACTGTCCACGTCGGTTCTTCCCTCCAATCCTTACCAATGGCAGAGTCCAGGGTTACGGTGCGAGCAGTTTATGGAAACAAAGAGCCTGCCGTTGGTTCCTCTCCTGGCCGCGCCAGCTTCCAGCTGAAACTTGGTTGTTCTTCACCTATAATGCCGGAACATGGTATGGAAATATTCAGTATCGAATTTACTTTTTTTGGTGGCTCTTCTTGAACTTGGTGAGCGTTGCATGGATTCCGTACATGTTGTTTGTATGGATGAAACACGAGTCTTGGGTTCTCGTTTTGCTGCTGAAGGGCACCCTTACTGTGACAGGTATCATGGCTGCAATATTGCGGTACATCGCTTTTCCAGCAAAGCTCCGAAAGGGAGTGCATCCATTGGCCCTCTTTGTGAGTCCGATTCTTGGCTTGGCCAATACCATCCTTCGTTTTTTTGGCTTCCTTTTCGCTCTTTGTAAGTGTATCGGGCCACGTCATGCAACTGATCGATCATCCCTGACAGCTCTCTCTATTTCAATAAAAACAGATTGGTTTATACCATTCTTCCGAATCAATGAGGTTCGAGTTTTAGGAGACCACGACGATGACGACGAACAAAGCGAACTTACCCTCATGGTACCTGCCATTGAGTATTACGAGGACCCAACAGAGACAGAGGAACCCACAGAGACGGAAGAATACTACGACGTTGACTTGGTTGACATGGAATCCCCTCGGCCTGTTCGAGCTCGCCGTTCATGGATGGAGCTCTTGAGCGAAAACTTGTCTCGTCACAACAGCATCAATGACGATGACGGTGGTGACCTACCTAGCCTGAGAAGCTACTCAACGTCGTCCTCTTCCCACAAAAGTTCAAGAAGAGTGGAAATATGATCACAACGGGTAGACTCTTCATGATTACCATTTCGATCATGATAGTTTGTAGTGTTCTAATCACGTTCATTTAGATGTCTTTCAAAATTCGTGTCCGATTGATTTGCCACCAGGCATCCATACCACCAAGTAACTCGTTGACGACTTCCATAGCTTGCGTGAGTTGGACCTTTTCAATTTCAAAGGAAGACTGACAAGCTTGGAGCAGAGACGTGAAGAACTCGTTTCTATTCTCAAAGTAACGATTCAACTTGACCAAGAACTCATCGTGGGACCTGTCACCACGATAGGCCGGACGTTTGTTTGGCAGCATCAAGTACTCCATGTTCTCAGCATCGTAGTCCCAAAGAAAACTAGTATGGTGTAGCCATCCATTCTTGACAATGGACTGCGCGTTTCCACCCATTTTCAAGTCCCCAAAGACATAATCGTTCTCGCGTAGAGAAAATTTTGGGCTCTCCATTCCCTGTGCAGGAAGTTCCAAGACCTTTCCTAGGTTTTCAGTACTTGAACAAGATTTGGTATCTAGAGCCAGCGTCTTTTGACCATGACGCGTCATCAAGGCACTGGTGGTCAAATGCTCAAAGGTTGGTCCATAAATGTCCTTGGCCGACCATTCCATGATATCTTTGGGAAAGGGTCGTACATGAGAAAAGTCATCTGTTCGGCCAATAATTGTCGTCCATAGACTCGAAGCATCCAAGACAACCGTACCACCTCCAGAGAATCGCTTACAGACCAATACTTGGTCTTGCTTGATCTTGTCTATATTCAATAATTGGTCCGGTTTCCCACCAATTCCCATGACGACCATGCAATCGGTATTTGGTTCACGAATGTAGGATGGCAATTCCAATAAATTATTGGAAAGGAATTTATTGGGCCATGGTTCATGAGTTCCAATAATGATCCAATTGTGATCCGTATGTCTCAATAGAGCCTCCTCCAAACATAGTCGTTCCACCATACTTAACCCCGTCGCTCGTAAATCAAGCCACTTGAGTTTAATCCTTGTTGACTCATCGATACTACTGTTCTTTGACGTGGAAATGAATCTCTTATGACAACTACTTGATCGAAGCAGCCGATGCATCATCATGGACAAGTAGATACCAGTAGATCGATGGAAGAAGCGAGTGGATACTTCGACCGACAGTAGGAGGTGAGGTCGGCAGTTTCACATTCTTCGCAAAACGGACATGGGCTGCGACAATTACAATTAGACTCAAACGACTATAACGAATGGGAGGAAACGGTTAAAGTACAAAGTACCAGAGTGATGGTAACTGTGATCGCACTTTGTTATATAACAGTAAGCACATGTAAGGCATCATATATGGAAGCACGTGTACCAGTGTCATTTGAAAGTTGAGAGAACGATGGAACTACAAAATGGCACGCCAACAACGACAGGAAGGAATCACACTTTGTGGGTAGTGTGCTTTACAGGTAGTGTTTTATACCCAGGCGAAATGGCACCAATTCACAAGTCAACGAGACCTGGGTGGTCATGTCATTTCCCATTCATTGTGTTGTCCCTCTTGTCAGCCACTCATCCGGGAGGGATCACCGTCGTCCAGAGCATCAACGTCCCAGGAGGTCAATCATCATCATCCGACAAGAAGACTTGGCAACAATGCGATGTGTTCATGGCGCCAACCAACACCACGGCAGGTTGGGGCGTCTTTGCTGCTCGCGACTTTGAGTTTCAAGAGCTTTTGGATATTCCGCCCCTTTTCCTTGCTTTTGAGGAGGACAACGACGACCACAATGGTGGCTTTTCGTTTGATAGGAGGCTGATGAAATCCTCCGCATTAGATGACTACGTCTACGGGGTGTACCGTCGGCACAAGGATGCCCACCAAAGCCTGATTTTATATGGGTATGAGATGATGTTTAATCACCATCCGGATGCCAATGTACAAATCGGCATGAGTTCTGGATATGCTCAAGGGTTCTACTCCAAACGAAAGATACGGGCGGGTGAACAGTTGTTTTCCACGTACGGACAGGGTGATGATGGCCAGCATTGGTTCCAGTCTCGAGGACTGTCGATGCGATCGGGCAGATCCAACATTGACTCTGTCGACACACTCGAGTTTTTGAAAACTCGTTATTGTACCAAAATTTACGCTGGACCGGGTCCAACCAACTTTCAACAACTCATTCCTCCCGTTGACCATTCAAGAATTGCTCCCTTTGATGCTGCTGTCTTCGATGCCCGTGCCAAGGTTCCCATCAAGGCAGGTGATCGCATCGAACAAGCACCGGTCATGTTGCTATACAAGCCATTTGTCGACGATACAGCTTTTGGACCACTCGTCATTGCGTGGGATGATCTATTGCCGCAACATCAAGAGACTCTACGGTCAGCCTCCAAATCATGGGGAGAAAAGTTACCCATTCAATATCAAGGGGAAGCCTCACAATGGGAACGAGTTCATCGAATGGCGAGTATCGAGAAAATTGCAATCTTGCCCTTTGCTGGACGAATCGGACTTGTTCGACGAGTGCACAATGATAGTACTAGTGGTAATGGCAGCAGCAACTGTCGCTTGGAAATTGAAGTGGATGTACAAGCGATCGAAGGGGAAGATACCCCATACGTGCATGTGATAATGACCTTGGTGGCAACCAAAGACATTGAGGTTGGTGATGTACTAAAGATGGATCTCAAGCCTGCTGGTACGGCATATGAAAAAGAACTCTTGAAATCGAAACTAAGGGAAACTGGTCACCTCCATGCGATCTCCGCTCCTTAAAGTAATAACAAAGAAGACTGTAATTATTCTGCACCAACGAGAAGCTACAAACTACTAACGTTAGTATAGTCCTTGCAGCGTTGACTCCAGCGAATCAAAAGACCGTTTCGCTACCTCCCGGCAATGCCCGTGAGGATCACTCCTCATTTGCGTGTAAATTAGTAGTAGCAGTAATATAACAGTAGTAGCGAAGAGTCGTTTCTTCTGAGACAGTGAATTTCAAGGACTGTCATTGGGGCAATTGTCTCACAAGTTTGGAGAGGTGATGGATCATCCAAGAAGCCACCAACGCTTCACCTAGAAACGACGACTTGTAGGTGTTGTAGCAATCGTGCCAAACTGGCAAAAGCCACAACCGTCGTTCTCGAGATTTTTTCCATTTATGGATTTTTCGTTGTTGTGGTATAATAAAATGAAAGTTTATGGAACTGGTACCATGTACTAACGTTAGTACATTTTTTTCATTTTCCCATTTACTTATTATATAACGATTCAATTGTAACGCGTGGCGAGCCTTCGAGTGCACGTGGCGGTTGACGATGATCGGCACCTTGCAGTCATAGCACCATATAAGAAACACGTTATTCGTTTGTCTAGGGGCATATATTCTCGATGGATGCGCAAGTATGTGACTCGAAGAGAACGAAGTAATGCAAGGCTCACATTCCTTTTAAAAATGACAATGTACTAGGACAAAACCTACGGTGTCAAAAAAATGAGGAAATCCATGAAATCAGGCAAAAAGAAATCATCATGGAGTCATCGCACCTCACCAATTCGCGACAATGACCTTGGTGTGGGACTTCATCTTCCTCCATCCGCGCCCCTTCTCGTCGTGGTGGTCGTCGGACTCTTCTCATTCCTTATTCAGGAGGAGAACAGTAGGGCGAAAAGCGCTGCAACGAAAACCGCTGCTTTCGGCAACCAATATGCGGCGTGGCAGAACTGTGATGCTTTCATGGCACCTACAAACTCCACCACAACAGGGTGGGGTGTTTTCGCCGCTCGTGATTTTGAATATCAAGAGCTCGTGGATATCCCTCCTTTGTACATTCCATTCGAAAAGACACCACAAGGAGAAACTTTAACCTTGCACAGTCGACTTCTTGAAAAATCCGCTCTTGAAGGCTATGTGTACACGGTCTTCCGAAAGCACCTTGCGCGGAACCAAAGTAATGTCATGTTCGGCTATGATATGATCTACAACCACCATCCCACCGACCCCAATGTCATTATATGCATGGGTCCTGGATACAGTCAAGGATTCTGTGCCAGACGTAATAGTAATCGAAAGCAAATAATCGATAGTTAGAACAGTAGTTGTAAAAGCCTTTCGACAAACAGAAACCTGTACCGTTCACCGAGTGCTACTACCTCGTGAACTGAACTGCCTCAGGCGACAATTCGTACAGACAATTGGGGGCAATCGTAAGTTTCTAATATTGTGAGCTTTACTTCTATTCAACTACCCTGCAAGATTCTGGAAGTTGCGTACTTCACCTTTTCTGACCTCGTTGAAAAGTATCCTGGTCAGAACACGTGTTAAACAAATACGCCCCAGCTTGGGAACTTCGTCTTTTGGTGTCAT